>JAWNNP010001577.1:0-41313 GCA_035044805.1 Leucophenga maculata | reverse complement strand
TGAGCGATGCATCATACGAGCGCATCATATGAGCGATGTGTTTCCTTAATACGTTGTAATTGATTATTTCGACGATGTAAAACAATATCACGTGACTCCAAATTTTCTCCAACTATAACAATGGCAACTTCATCGATAGTAGGTGAATTAAAACGTCCTGCATGTTGGCCCAAAGGAGTTTTATCTGCTTTGATAACAATTTTAGGATCATCAGATGGCATCAAATCCATTGCACTTTTAAAGAATATAATCAATTGATTGTGTTCGTGAAATAAGTTTTGTAATTGTTCAACTGTTGACCTTTTCACTGAATTGTTATATGCACAACGTAGTTTGATTTCTCGTGGAGAATTGCCCATAAATAAATTTGAAAAAACTTGTAGTCGCTATCTGGCATTGGTAACAAAGAACCTGCTCTGTGATATATTTGACCTTGTATCTGTAAAGAGCAAAAAATTAAAAATGTATATGGGCTATAATAGTTACAATTAATAAACCTAAAACTGCAAATACTATTACAAACCTTAAAAGTTGGCATGAAATTTTCCCTAACTATTTTTGTTGCTCCAAATGAAGTCATTTGAAAGCATTCGTTGTATTGTTGAATATAACTTTAAAAAGTGTATGGAATCTGTTCCTATTCCTAAAATCAATGAGTACAATGACTCTAGAGGTGGAGATTTAGTAATATTACATTTCAAGTGATATTTTACATCAGACAATTTACATTTTACCATAGACAATAATGTCACCATCGTATTATTACGAATCTTTTGTATGGGAATATAGAAAAGTATTGTTTTAAAACTTTTTCAGGCAATTTTTTAAAAACCATCCTCGTACTTAAAGGAATATTATAAAAAAAAGAATTAGCGAAATCTGTTCAGCTGCTCTCGAGATTTGCGCTTAGCAATACATTCAGCAATTCATTTTTGTATTATAGATATTAAAAAAGCTAATAAAAACAAAATTAATAAACATTTAGACTCACAAAACATATTGACTACAGTACAATACGGCTTTAGGGCTGGATATAATTGTTCATATTCAACAATACAACATAAAAATTTTATTAAAAATAACATTCAAAACAAACAATCTGTTGCGTTGATTACGTTAGATATCGAAGCCGCATTTGATACTGTTTGGCACTCAGCTTTGATCCATAAATTAAAAGTCATTGGGACACCCACATACCTTGTAAAAATTTTACACATCTTTTTAGGCCCTGTACCGAAGGTACAAGAGCCTATTGGTGTTGTGCAAATGTATGTAACAGGTAGAAATAATGGTCGGAGAATCACCACACACCACACACCACCCCCCCCCCCCCCCAAAGTTACCCCCATTATGGTCAGGAGTGATAAAGGAGTCGATCGAGGAGCTCTGAAATTGAATCGAAGTCTCAGTAGACAAATTCAACTTATTACTCGTTGCAGCTGCTAAAAACTCAAACCCAATAATAGTGAAATAGAGCGTTTAGTCTCTGAAAAAAGACGATTAACGCGAAAGTTTTAGACAGGAGATCTCTAAATATTGCTCAGCGGTATTACTCGATGTACCACAAGCATTCGACCGAGTTTGCTACAATGGTTTACAGATCATTGAGAAATGGTTAGCAAACTGGCGCATAAAAGTAAATGGTCAAAAGTCCAGACACGTAACTTTTACCCTCAACAGAGCTACGTGTCCACCGGTCACCGTTAACAATGACAAAGTTCCACAGTACAACGATGTGACACACCTTCAGTTCACTTACACCGACGACTCAGCGAAATCACATTAAAGCAAAAAAAAAAAAATCAAATGAAACTAAAAACCGTCAATATCGATTGGGTTCATTAACTCTCGTACTCCCCTGTGCCACAAATACAAAGTACTTCTTAACAATGTCAAAATAAAGCCAATATGGATAAACAGCTTCCAACTCTGGAGTAATGCTAGCAAAAGCAATTATTCAAAGGGCTCAATCTACAAAGGGTTCCATGCTACATCCGCAACGAAAATATCCGCAGAGATTTAAATATGTCACTCGTTGAAATAGATATAGCCCACATCAAAATCAAATCTACCGTAAGACTTGTTGAGCAAAGAAAAAATCATCCTTTTACCAACCAAAATTCTTGTGAGCGACTCATATGCATAAGTCGAACTGCGAAGCTTACTCATTCATATAGCTTCGCGCATGTTACTACTGAAAATTGATAAAATTACAGAAATTTTTTTTTTATTTCCCTTTATGTGTTTAAGGGAAAAATTTATGGAATCTTTCAAACTCATTTAATAAAATCAGCAAAAGACTAATCAGTCAATAGAATGCTGCACTGAAAGTATCTTTGCCAGGTTTACGTATTGCTATGATTTCTGATACCTTACATGTCTTTGGAAAATATCTGAGTCTTATTACAGCATTAAACAAATTTCGGTTATATTTTATAGCACTCTTTAGAAGTTCCTTAAGCCATTTTCCAATTATCATATCGTAACCTGGAGATTTCTTTGATTTGGTTTTGTGAATAATTATTTTAATCTCATTAGCAAACACATACCGGATGGGCATATTACGAATTGAACTGCTTGAAGTTTCTGGGAAATGTTCACAGTTTCGTGGGTTAAAAGGTTAAATGGGTTTTTTTTTGATAAAGGTCTTTCTATATACTTGTTTGTATTTAGCCAAACAACTTCTTAAAGATGCTTAGTTACCTGATTAAGCTTCGTTTTGTCTTCGGGGCATCTTGTAGTTTCTCTTTTTCTTCATTTGATGGCGGTTTTTGAAAACACACCGCGCTAACTTCGCAACTCGTCTTGTTCATCGATTCGCTAACTCTGAAAGCAGAGATTTAGTGAGAGAGTTAGTGATTAAACGCATACGATATATCACTCAGTGCTTCACTTTTCGATTTTGAATTTTGCGTCAAGTAATTTTTTACCCCTATTTTATATTCTTTGATTTATAAAATGCCGTGAGGGTTACATAAAATTTTATTTAATGATTTTTTTTTCCTCCGAGTGTATTTCAGACACCTCTTGACTTTCTCTAAATTAAATAAAATACACGAGCCTGCTGTAGAACTTGTTGTTGCTTCAACCTTATTATTGTCCTATTTGGAATAAAAATATTTATGCATTGAAGTAAATATGTTGTTGTATGTTTATAAAGTATCTTCCGCTCTCAAAAACATCTTATTTCTTTAAGCCGCATTTGTATGCTGTTCGCTTACATGACGGGTTACGTAAGTATTTAGCCTCGCACATTGTATATCCGGAAATTTACCTGTCCCTACTTATGACATCTACATGCCAACGCGGCATATCAATTACTTATAACTGCTCTATTCCTTGATTGCGAAAATAAGCATAATAAATGGGAGAGCAGGGATTTATTTAAGTAAACAACAAACACGAGGTATATTCCAAGGTGCCCTTACATAACCTGAGATATACGTTTGCGGTTTGTCTTGCAGGATTTGTATCTATGTCTGCGTACACGTGCACGTGTATCCTTTTGTAATTGCTTCTGCCTATTTAATCTCGCCATTATTCAACAAAATAAGTCCAGCTCGTTAATTTGGAAGAATGTGCTCTGAAAGCTTAATTACTTTACGTCCTTTGAGTGTAATTTTCAACATGGCAGTTTATGGAAAAACCAAATTCATATTTTGTGCAAAGTTGCTTAATGAAGTCAATCCATCAAGTAACTTCACACTTCTTCACTAAAATTAAATTATTAAACTGTGGACTATTTAAACCATAACTATCCAATGATTAGGAATGAGTAATTGTATTAAATCCGTAGCTAAACAAATTCATTAGGCGGCTTTACTGCAAATTACTTCGTTGAATGCGATGGCAGCAATCTTAATTCTCTGGCTTACTCGGTGCACAAATGGAAAACTGAGCTTCATTGGAAGCTTCATTATGAACAAATGGTACAATATATATGATTCAAAGTATGGACCATCTTTAGCTGTTCTACTTGTGAGTACATTCACAAACTTCAATTATGCCATCCTGGTTTAATTCACCAATAGGAATTTTGGCGTGACAGTTTGATGATTTAGTCTTCCACTTCAGTGTTTTAAATTTTGGTTCCAAACCGTTTTGCCACTTATCAAATGGCAGCACCTTGATACAAAGAAATATCGATATTGCCTTCGGTATTAAAGCATAGTTCTTCAAAATACGATATAAGAACATAGCATCAGCTCTTTAAGCTCTGGATAGAACCGTATGAAGACGACCCCAGCAAACGATATAAGGACCACGATTTACGGATATGCACCTCGTCTTCATGTTCACACCTATGGAAGTGCGCTTGGTCACGATAGGCATTAAGGCTAAATATTTTAATATAAGTCTTATTTGTGCGCACGCCCCGATGGAAAAGGACGACGATGCTAAAGATGAATGCTTGGAACGTCTCTACAAGCGCTTTCATAAACACGATGTCAAAGTCGTGCTTGGCCAGCTCCAGAATTAGGATGGAAGGACTATTTGGCCCAACCGTTGGAAAATTTAACCTTCACGACACTATCTCCAATACTATAATGGAAAGAGGCTAATCGATTTCGCCGCAGGTCGGAACATGGTAGTGAGCAGCATCAGCTTTCAACAACTCAACATCCACAAGGCTGAGTCCATATGGCTGAGTCCAGATCAAATTACATGCAACCAAATTAATCATGATGTGATTGACAGACGGCACGCATTGAGCGTGTTGGACGTGCAACCGTAACGTGGTTCTAATATTGGCTGGGACCACTACCTTGTCGAAGCCAAAGTACGCACTGGGATCAGCGAGGTGCAAACCGCAAGACCCAACATACAACGAAAATTAGATGTCGGCAAATGCAATCACAACAGACCGCTGAAGCCTATTCAGACACACTCTCCGACTGCTACGCTCCCTAAGATTATGTCGCGCGTATTGTGTAATAGGCTGAAGCCATATACAGATTCACTGATAGGACTACATTTGTGTGGTTTCAGACCAAAAAGGTCGACCAGTGACCAAATATTCACATTACGCCAAATCTTGGAAAAGACTCGTGAGTTCAACAAAGACACACATCACCTATTGGTCGATTATCAAGCCGCTTTAGATACGTTAATACGAAAAAAGTTTTTGACGCCCTGTATGCACTAGGTATCCAGGCAAAGATCGTTCGTCTTTGCATAATCACGCTATCACACATACAAAACATTGTCAGGGTAGGAAAGAACCTCTCCGAACCCCTTTATAACAAAAGGCTGGGTGATTCTGCTGATGCAATACATCATACGCCACAGGCTGTACATATAGAATATGTCGGGCTCGATCTTCCAAATGGAAGTGAGCTGCTCGCGTACGATGATATTATATTGATATCATCGCTATTGGGCTGAACAAGCGAATTAGAAGTAAAGTCCTTTCTCGAAAAACCAAAAACCAAGATTTCCAAGACGCTGGTACTCCCGGTTCTATTGCGTGGCACATAAGCATGGACTGTGATTCAGTCAGATAAAACGGCGTTGGAAGTCTTTGAAATTGCTGTCCGAGCTATTCAATGAGGTTGATATAGTTCAGCCCATAAAATTCCAGCGGCTGCACTGGCCTCACCTTGTTCGAATGGATAAAAAGGCTCCAGCACGCATGGCTTACATAGGTGCCCAAACTTGATTGGAGGACGTCGCAATAGAGGATGACAGGGCACGACCTGGTACGAAGAGATCTCTCCACACTTGGCATTCATAACAAGTTGAATTACTTGAACGTTTTTTAGATAAAAAATTATATTGAGTTTGTTCAACAGTTTATTTGTAACAGGCAGAAGAAGGCGACACTATGAAGTATGCATATGATCAGCGACAGAAATTGAATCGATTTATTTATATCCGTCTGTGTTTGGAAACTAAGAGATTTAATTTTCAAGATTATTTATTTAGATTCTCCTATTCCTGGCACTTCCGACTTTTGTGAAAAACCATTTTTATAATTTTTTTAATTTAACTAGAAATATCTAATTGGGTTTATTGTACGTTAGTCCTTATAAATAATTCCGTTTATGTCCAGACTCGATCTTTAGAAAGGATAGACATATACAAATCTGTCTTACCTTTCTCGGTTTTATTATAAAAACAAGTAAGAAAATACAGTCAGGCGTAACCGACTGTAAGAGGCCCTGTACCAGTTCAGGTCTCCTAACAAACACATTAAATGTTTCCCGAGCATATGACCAAACCTATGACCACTTCCTACTGCACGAATAAAAAATTTTTTTATGTATGAAAAGAAAAGGGGGGTCGTTCAACTTCAATTGCTTATAAAATCGTTATTTATTATCCGATTTTGATGAACTTTTTGGATTTTGACTAAGAGGGACGACATCTTTATACTGGTATACTCAATTTTTTTTGTGCCGAAGAAATATTTTTCCTTGGGGGTGATTTTATGGGGAAGGGGGGGAGGGGCAAAATTTTAAAATAAACTTGTGAAAATCCGGAGCAGTCCTAGATGAATGCAAAAAACACGAAGTCTCTATCTATTACCGTTTCCGAGATCCTTTCGTTCATACAGACGGACAGACGGACGGACGGACAGACGGACAGACGGACATGGCTATATCGACTCCTCTATCACTCCTGACCATAATGGGGGTAACTTTGGGGGGTCTCCGACCATTATTTCTACCTGTTACATACATTTGCACAAACCCAATAGGCTCTTGTACCTTCGGTACAGGGCCTAAAAACTGATATATCAGCTAATAACAACAAGTCGATATAGACATTATCCATTTGACTGCCTACGAACATTTTCTCAATTACAAATGAATTAAAAAATAAAAACAAAAATAGTTGCAACTTTTAGATACATTCTAAGCGCTACACAGTATACATCTTTTGACGCTGCATGCGCTAGCATTGAACATTATTTGACAGCAGTCAAAGTATTCCAACTTGGGGACTATAAAAAATATAGCCTTTAAGTTTAAATATATATTAGTCTCTCCTATTCCCTCTGTAAGTGCTAACTCATTTTAAGGGGTAGTACCTATAAAATCTTACTTCTACTTGAATTTCCTGGTATTTTTAGCTAAAAACGAGAATACAGCAAAATTTACGATTTTGCGAAATAAGTAAATCGTTAAATGGAGGTTAAAATAGAACTATCATGAGTTATAATTCATCACACACAACGCTTATATTTGCTATTTGTTTCAAAATGTTTACGTAAAAAGCTTAAAATATGAATTGAATCCACATTTAAAGAACTTCTAATTTTATTACAAATGTATTCAGCAGCCAAGAATGCCTTCTCAGCTACTACACTCGTTGGAGGAATGCTAAGCAGATAATTATAAACAGTCTACAGATATTTACCTCTTGTTCCTCCATTTTCATATAAAGCTATATATCTTCTTTTCAGTATCAAATCTAACTTAGAATTTGAATTGATTTTTCTGTGTTGAGTCGTGAATTCTGACCGAAGCTTATTATTGAGTTCATCTTTCAGAGACAGAAAAGATGGTGTCGAGACTGCAAGTTGACTTTCTCTGGTTCGTATAATATCATCATCAATATTTGTTCAACCGTCTGCCTCATCAGCTGTGGAAGCAGATTTATCTAATCTTTCTAACTACATAGGTGCGCAAACTTGATTGGAGGACGACGAAATAGAGGACGACAGGACACGACCTACTACGGAAAGATCTCTCCGTACTTGGCATTCATAACAACTGCAATAAATCAACGCAGGGTTGTCTTACCAGCACTTATAGTGCTAACTTGGCTGAAGAGCTCTATCTATTTCACTCATAATATTAAATTCGTCTTCTGTGATCCAATAATCAGTTCGCAATTCTCAATGCTTACATGATACATGATCTTAGTTGAATAAATTATCTATCATTATGGACAAACTGCTCCAGCGAGTTCTGCAATCCAATAGAAGATTTAGTTCTTTTCCAAATTCCTGCTTTACGTTATTCTCTAGCATCGCATTTTTTCTAGAAGATCTCTTAAATATAATCACAACTTTGCGCATTTTTTATTACTCTTTTACTCGTCTAACGACGAAATCACATCTTCTTCCGTACCCGTATTAGAAGTAGCAATAAATTCATCAACGACAGCACAGACGTTATAAAAGTCTTCTACGCCATTATTAGTAAATTCTGGTATATTTTCATTTTAAGACGAATAAATTACGTCTAATATTGCCGGATGTAAGGACTCCCGGTTATCCCGGTTCAAAGGCTGGGATAACTCAGCTTAGCCAGGGTCCGAAAACATAAATTTATAAATCGCAGTCCCTGAGGAATGAAACAAATCTTCTTTAAATTTCAGTTATTTGTATCCTTTTTTTAACTGATTCTTCAATTTAACGATTAACTCTTATTATGTATCGTATATCTAGACGGCTCGCCTTCTGGGCCGCTTGTGATGAAGCTCAGGTCGGTCCGCTCTCGTTGATCTTCGTCCAGCTGGCTCCAAAAGATGAATCTTGATTTTTGACGAGGAGCTTTTGTCTGATTCCAGGAAGAATTCCAACTTTTACGCTCCGCCCTGCTAATTTGAAAACCTTATCCCAAATCCTTATATCCCGAAATTCCCAGATCTTCAAATCTGGACGTTACCTTCTACCTTCTCGCCGTTCAGACCCAACAACTTTGCCTGAGCAAGCCAAATTAGTTTTAATCCTTAAATATAAATTAGTATATCTTGCCGTTTGGCAAGCCAAATTAGTTTTCAATTTTAAAATTTATCAAACTAGATGCAAATAACAAGACTTGTTACTCACTTGAAAAACCTTACTCTTAGGTTTCCAGGTTATAACCTTGCTTTAAAAATCCTCCTATCGACGTTTATCTGTGCCAGAGCCCAACGCTCATACCATTCACCACTTAAACGTCGCTTTTTTATAAAACACGTCACTCCGTGATCAATTTGATATTTTTCCGAATAAATTCCGCGACTTACTTTTCACACCAAAACCACCGTCTTCACGACTTAGCCGATCTGTACCAGAGTAACAACTGCCTGTATGGAGACGATGCTGTTCCTTTTATACTGTTGTCCGGTAATTTCCATGCAACAAACTAGCGCACTCTGTTACCAGAGTTACGCAACATCCCTCTAACATAAGTTAGTTTTAGACAAAGTTGGAACGATCCGCTTCCCAGATGTCGATTTGCCCTGCGGCCTTAGTCCACCAAGAGTGGTTGCACCAGTTTGACCTTGCCTTGCTACGAATTTCTCTTTTCTTTTATTGAAGCCATTACTCCACCAGAGATTATCCTGCTCCGATCGTTCCTGTTGGCTCTGAGCGGCCTATATTAACAGCTCTTGCAACCATTTTCGTACTCCTGCTGTTTAAAATGTTGTCGTTCCCTCACGTTACAGCAACCATTCTCGTAGTCCTGTTGCTAACACGCTGTTGTTTCCTCATGTTACAGTGTCGGATCAGCAGCTATTGTTACAATTTCCCTGTTAACAATATCCCTTTCTGACACTGCACTTAACCGACGTGGTAAGACAGTTCCCCTTTTGAATAATTGCCTCGTCCCGAAAAGTATGCTTTAGTTTTCGGTATCCAATAGTCCAACCGACCTGCAATATCGCTGTCTCGCTTGCTATTTCTCTTTTTTTCACTCTTTTCGACCACTCGAACAGCTGTTACTGACATTAAGTTGTCTCCCTCCTGCACCCGTATCGCCGATAATAGTTGTTTGACTCTACCCATCGATCCGCTTTCCATCGATTCGATACCTTACCAGGGACTTGTGAGCGTGAAATTGCATTGACATATTTCACACCCTCACAGTAATTCATCTTTTTAGACACTTTCATAGAAAGAAAATCATTTTTTTTTTAAATAGTATGATTTTTTGTTTTTTTAACCAGTGGTTGTAGTTTTTCGATGTGGTCATCTTCTTAACCTCTAGGACAATCAACCACTTGTGATATCTCTTCGGAGTTAAAATTTTTGGTTCCAAATTCTGTGCTTAGTGCGTAAATGAGTGTGTTATCCGCTTGTTAATCGTCAAGTTTTAATAATAACTGGACAAAGTTTACACTTCGCTGATTGACGATCTATAGATCCCAAAAAATATTTTCGCACTATATTAGAACTTTTGAAGTCTTGCGAGCAATTGCGAGTAAGACTAAGGTTACAAACAAACGTTAGTTCGCTGAAGGAAATTCGGAAATTCCCGGACGCACTGTGAGTTACCAAGAGCGAATCCATCACCACTCAATACTGCGAATTCGCGATATAACGGTATTGTATGCTCTAATTTTAATTAGATATTCCACTTGGATCCTTATCGGACCACTAGAAGATGTAGAACTATACATCTCTATGTTTCTGCCAGAAAAAAGCTTCAGCTTGAAATACTAATTGGTGTATTTTATATTGCAATACTCCCAAAAAATATTCGACACGAATCAAGATTGTAGTATATGCCCCATACAATGTAAGATTCAATGAAAGTCGAGCACACTCAATTGCAGCGTTCTGTCTTGTTTTTATTCATTTCATTGCACATAAATCAAAACTTTTTTATAAATACAAAGACGAAGAAGGAAAAAAAAAACTAGGACGAGGAAGAAAGGTCTGGATGGCGTACATTATAAAAAATTATTAGCTATACTTTCAATTCGAATATTTAAAAATGTTATTGCCAATGAATGGTTATTGTAAAGGTTTCTCCATTAAATAGTTCCTTTTTGTACTATTTTTTTAAATCTAAAATCCTTCCATTTTCCGTTCACCTACCTTATAGCTACAATTAGAATATCAAATGTGAGTACTGTGAGTTTGGCAAAATATTGAGGAGCGCACAACAAAAAAAACAGCAAAAAGTGGTACGTAGCAATGTATCCATGCTCCATGCGCCTAGCAAAGCTATGGGCGACGCTATTTCGACAGAATCAGCAGCTGCAACAGCAATCGCCAACAGCGTATACACGGTGTCCGCCCTGAGCGAAATCTGGCAAAATTAATCAAAATTCTAAAATGCGGCACGACGTTCTGCTCCGCGTCGTTTGTCATCGCATTTGTTTTTGTTGGCGATGAAAGGCGACATTTCTAGAAAGCGCAATTTTGTGTATTAAAGTGATTTTTATTCACAAAAAAATGGGGAAAAAAATTAAAATTACGAATGCAAACCATTTTAAGCGCAGGCTGGATAATTTGTTTAAATACTCAAGTTTGGCCAAACATTTCCGATTAATTTATTTCACTGGCTTTGTGAGACGAACTTATATATTGGTGAAGTACTCCTTGAATTCGGATTTATGCTACAAATATGACGTATTGCAAAATTAATTTAAAAAAATAGTAAACGACTTAGTATATACTTTATAATAGAACTGCGGATTGAAACTTGTCGCTTTTCCAGCTGAAGCGAATACCAGTAAAAATTGTCAAATTTCAAAATAATTTGTTATAAAATCTATCGAAAATATTTTTATATTAATTTATTATTTATTCCCTTAAAAAGTGTAGAATCTTATGTTAGCTTAGTAACTAATTCTACGAGGAGCACTATTTATATTTGGCGAACTGGGAAGTGGAAATAGGTAAAGTCTGGAAACACTGAAATAAAGTTTCACATTTTTTAGCACATAGTTTTTATGTACAAGCGCTATTTGTGTTGTTAACAGGGAGTTCAAAGAATCAATTTGGTCAGAAATTGGAAATTTCAAGCGAAGATTTTCGTTGGATTTTTTATACAACTTTCGACGTGGATTATCTCAACTAGAGTGTGTCGGTGAACTCAGTTTTTTGTATGACGATGAAGCACCACCAAAAACCATTGTATTCGCTGATATGGTGAATTCACCAATTCATTCAATTCTAAATGGTACACGAACATTTATTTGCCTGTATGCTTAGGAGAAATTGGCAAAACCAACCGCCGGAGACGGATCACCCTCCACCATGACAATGCAAGCTCTCACACAACGGCTCACACAAGAGAGTTTTTCAGCACTCAAAATATCATCCGCCGTAAAGCCCTGATTTATCACTCAACCAGCCATGCTCCTATTTTCGCAAATCGCAAAAATTTTGCGATTTACTTTTCAAATTCAAATTCAAATTCATGCTCTGAAAATCTTAAATTGCGATTTCAAATCGCTAACAGTTTGGCAAGTGGATTGAAAAGTAAATGCAATATTTCACACAAATAACCGTTTACTTGCGTTTAGAAATATTTTTGGTTTATTTTGTAAGGTTTTAAGATTCAATATTATTGATACTGATTTAAAACTTTAAATAATTATTCAATGCAAAATCAATCATAACAAAAGCAATTTGCGATTTGCTAAGACCGATAACAAAAAGATTTGTCGGGGTTGACTTATTAATTGGTGGAACGCGAAATGCTATGAAACAATGTATAAACTCGGTATAAACACATAAGAAATGAAACATACCGATAGCAATATTTTTAAATTTTGGTAGCACGCTCAAATGAAATAGCGTGGTTTCATTGAAACCTCAAAACGCAAAAATAAGCGAAAATGGGAGCATGGCTGAATGATTTGTTTTTATTCCCAATCATTAAAATTAAACTGAGTGGTGAACTTCTTTCAACACCAGAAGAAGCTGTTAATGCGTTCACTACCCATGATCCGGTGGTAATTTAATCGGGAGTCAGGGTGGAGAAAAACCTCTCCGACCCCATTTGATGCCAAGAGAAGTTTCAGGCAGGGCGATGCGCTGTTGTGTGATTTTTTCAGACTGCTGATGGAATACATCCTACGCCCATCAGCCCATACATATGTATGTAGGATACCCTTTACTTCTGATACCATTTGTAGGATACACTTTATTGTGATATTAAATCATAAAGGATATTCCTTAATTTATTGATATACTAGCTGACCCGGCGAACTTTGTTCCGCCTTAATGTCAATAAATAAGCAGATTTTTTTTTTATTGGAAAAAATACAAAAAAAATTAAATACCTACATTAATCATTCATAATTATTTCTGTATTTTAGTACATAGGTTGCTCTTCATTTAAGTACCTTGTGATACACGACATTTTTTGTTTTATTATCAGTCGCAAAAACAAACAACGCAGATGGTCTTCCGACCCGTGAACATGCCACGTATAATTGACCATGGGAAAAACATGAATGTTCTAGATTTAAACCACAAACTTTTAAGGATTGGCCTTGTGATTTGTTGATGGTCATGGCAAATGCAAGACGTATCGGAAATTGAAGTCTTTTAAATTCAAACGGCATATCGGTTGGGATCATCGGTATCCTCGGAATGAGAACTTCCTCACCTTTGAATTTTCCTATCATTATCGTAGCGTAAATTACATTGTTCATCAATTTTCTAACCACCAAACGCGTACCGTTGCACAGTTTTGGTTGGTTTATGTTTCGAAGCATGATTACTACGGAACCATCCTTTAGGCGTAAATTGTGCGGCGGTAAGCCAGGCACGTTCAAAGAGTTTAAAAATTCAATTGGATAGTTGGTGGCTTCATCTTCATTTGTGACGCAGTCAATAGATTTGAATGAATGCATTGTTCCAATGATCTTATTTTGAATTATGTAGTTTAGGTCATCTACATCTTTATTCTTAGCCGCTAAAATTGCTCGCTCACTCAACCATTCATTATTTTTGTAGTTAGAAATAATTTCTGGAAATACATTGTTGATAAGTTCGTCTTTTGATGAGACAAAATTACAGAAATTATTTGGAAATGATATTAATCCGCTCGATTCATCGACAGGTACTTGACCATTACCGATAGTCATGGCGCCATAGATTTGACGATTTGAGGCAAGCGTTTATTTCGTCGGCAGCCGTAGATCTTGGAATTACTGGCAGTATTTGGCGGAAATCGCCAGAAAGTAAAATCATTGCTCCTCCAAAACATCTCGAGTCATTGCGTAAATCTTTTAATGTTCGGTTAAGTGCTTCTAATGCACGTTTATGCGCCATTGTGCATTCGTCCCAGATGATGATTTTCGATACCGCTAAAACTTTGGCCATTGCTGAGTGTTTTGCAATATTACACGTTGGTTCTTCAATAGTTTGAAGATTTAACGGTAATTTGAATGCTGAATGAGCCGTACGGCATCCTTCTAACAATGTGGCTGCTATTCCAGAAGAAGCAACTGCAACCGCTATGTTAGATCTCGCCCGAACAGTTGCTAAAACTAATGACATGAGGAATGTCTTGCCAGTTCCACCAGGGGCATCTAGGAAATATAAACCACCATTTTCATCATCGCTTGCCTTCATTAAAGTATCATAAACTTCCTTTTGTTGGTAATTCAACAGGGGTACATTCGTTTGAACTAATAAATCTAATTCCTGGTGATCATATTCACGTTCCCGTTCCAATTCTCGATTAAATGCGTCATTCATTTCACGATATGGTGCTGGCATTCCTAACCTGATTATAAATTACCGCACATGAGGTAACACATATCTTCGATCAAGAGTAAAGCACGATTATGTATCTCCTCATTCATCTCAATATCGTGATTTCTGGAACTGACACGAATTTGATGTAAAATATCTTCTGACATATTATCCTTGTATTTGTGCCACAGGTTACATGGGTTTGATGGAAAACATGTTGAAATTATGATAGCGAATAATGTGCGTATCTGACTTGGAGATGCAGAGATAATGGCTTCAGCGATTGTCGTATCCCAATGACTATCGTTTTCTAATAACTTCAATTCTTCACATGCAGCACGATATGTTGGGAATATTACACCATTAACAGTTCGTAGTGACTCAAATGACGTTGGCCCACGCACATTTACCAGCAACAACCGCAAATAGAAACATTCATTATTCTTTGGATGAACTGTATAAATACGACCAAGAGCATCAGTAGAACGCACATCTGGATACCCATGATACTCATGCTGTCTGGATACTCATGCTGTCGACCGTGATAAAAAGTATCCTATGTCCTTCTCCTGGCTCTAAACTACCTCCCTGCCAATTTTCAGCTAAATCGGTTCAGCCGTTCTTGAGTTATAAGTGAAGTAACTAACACGACTTTCTTTTATATATATAGATAAAGATACCTCCAAATTTTTTTTTTTTTTTGTATATAGATGTCCCTAAGATATCTATTCTAGAAAAGGCGATGAAAACTAAGATACTTATTGACAATCTTCAGCAACGTTTGCATTAATTTGATTAATGTAATAAAAAAGGCAAATTTTACCCAAAAACTATTTTTTCTTCAACAGTGTTACAGCTTGCAAACCATCTTTACAACAATTGAAAAAAACTTGGCTATAATCATCTCCGAAATCGGACGCATAAAGGCGGATCTATAAATTTTTGAATGCATTTTCCTCTCTGCACTGTTCTAAAAAGTCTGAATTGACAAAACAGTGGATTTTGTTGACATTATTTTTCATAGATCAGGTCGCATACGTATATCAAATATTTAATTTTTATCTTTTATGTTATTAATTTTTAGTTGACGAACATGACACATGTACATATCAAACATATGTTGAAATTAGTTTAATATATTTTATATTATGTACTAACCTGCAGCGAAATTATTTTATTATATTTTCTTGTCCTACTTTTTGACATAGTTTAAGAAAAGCACAATTGGAGGCAACTCAGCACCAACAATAAACAAATATGATGTGTGTGCAGAGTATATAATGTTTTTTTTTAATTTCTTTTTTCATAAAACTAAACTAATAAAACTTATTTAAAAGCAAAATTGTCGCAAATTTACAGAGAAAATTCCACAAGAAACATGTCCATCCATTAAAATTTTATCAATTTGCATAGATTTATGCAATTTCTATTCTGGCAAATATTTTAATTGCATGTTTGCATTGCAAATAACTCAAAGACTTCAAGAACTATTCAAAGACAAACATGCAAACATTTTATTAAACCCAAATATACTATATAGTGAGCGGATGGACGGACGGACGGACGGACGGAAGATGAAATGGTTTATAGTTTGTCTACCGCTTGTTGAATTGTTTGTGGAAATAGGAACTGCAGAAATTTCCTAATTGCAATTGCAAATTATGATTGCCGCAAGAAGAGCAATTGATGAAAAGATAATTTCCACTTGTGTGAATGTTTTGGGAAGTGAGGATGCAAATTGCTTTCGATGATAGCACTTGCGGCGAATACCGATACGTGAAGGATATTTGCAAGGGAATTCAGTCAACACTTGATGCTACATCCTGTTTATACTCAATTTAAATATATTTATTGTTGTCTGCATAGATTCACTGCGGGTTTACTGAAGCAGTTTCAATCTGTGACAACAGTTTTATTATTTTCCAATTGTAGTGAAGCGACCTAAAGCGTTTTGTGTGCAGCTTTATTAGCTGGGAAAACTTTCCATCTTTTGTGTACTTTTACTTTACTTATTCATACAAACTGCTGGTTAGTATACAGCAACACCTTCGTCCAGACTTGCAGCAGCAAAATATCCGAGGTCGAAGCTAACAAGGAAGTGACACTGACAAATAGGCAGCCAACCGCTGAAACGTAAGTCGTTGCAGAGGGATGGGCATTAGGCGAGTCAGCCAAGCAATATACCCGTACATAAAACCCAATGGGACTAAGTGTGGAAGGTCTTGTCTCTGTAGGATGAGTGTCATTCGTGTAGCAGCAACAGCAGCTGTTTACCTTCATGTTTTTCTTCCCTCGATGTGTACTCCGTCATCCGCCAGCATCAAATGTCTTTGATATTCGCAAACTCGCAAAGGAGACAAATACAAAAAAAAAACATCATAAATACACAAAAAAGAAAAAATAAATAATACCCTGTTTACAAGCTTTTTGTATAAATAAATATATAAATTGTAACTACATTTTGCAAGTGCTTGTACGCTCATCCTTGTCGTCCTTGTTCGCCGTTTGGTTGTTGTTATTCATGTCGACGGGCCAAGTAGCTACAATTACAAGAATAACAACAACAATAACTGCTTCGACAAATTTTATTAAATCCATGCAGAGCGTCAGTTCCATCAAAATACATTCTTCAATGTTTGACTCGGCTCATTGGCTGGTCTCGCTTCGTTGTTGTCATGCTTCAGAATGTGTTTATTCGCTCGATTGGGAAATTTAATTTTCATTTTTCATGCATTTTCAATGAATTTGTCTTCATTGACATCACAAATGGCGACTATAGCGACAATGTCGCTAAGATGAACAATGACTTTCACTTTGTTGAAGTTTCGCATACAAATTATGAAATTTAATACATATTTTGAATTTTTATTAAGCTACTCCATGTGTTATTTGAATATATACATCGGAAGTGTGTTTCGAGTTCTGCTTAGGTTTAGTGCAGCCAAGATGTGTTGTGCTAGTCTGGCAACAATATTTGGCTCGTGCAACATCTTCATTTATTTGATATATTCAAATGGGATATGCAGTGTAGTGTATGGTGTTGTATAGAGCTCGGATGTCATAAACATTTTTTAATTATTAATAGTATATACATATATGTATATTATATATTATCAAACGTATAGCTAGGTTAGACTAATTGGTACTCTGAGGTATATAACACTGCTTTAACAGCTGGGTTCTATTTGTATTCAACTATTAATAAAGTAAAGTAAAGTTAGTTTTTATGCGAATTTAGTTTTGGGAATCATGTAGTCTGTGCTACTACAATGATGCAAGTCCTATAGAGGCACTCGACATCCTGCGAACAGGTGCGTTTAGTGTCCAGATATGATTTTAAGCATTGCTTCCAGTGCTTTTGAGAGGGTGGAACGCAATGCCCCAGGCATATAGACTTACGCCTGCCGTTAAGTACTCTCCATAAGGTACATTAGCTTCTTGCCAACGTACAAAAACACCATGCAATAGTATCGGTCTTTTTACAATAATATAGATGCAATACAATTCTATACAGTCGTGGTACGTATGTATTACTCACCATATTCTGCAATACATAAATCACATATTTGGCCTCCAAGTGGTTTGCTGGCCAATATTATGTTACTCTTTCCTTGGTTTAAGTGGCGTTCAGTTTATTTGGGGTGGTGACCAATGGGGCACGATGTATATCTTTTTGAAGAGAATAAAGTCCGCCTTGCCTGCATTGATACTAAGTCCGGCCCCTGTGGAGCCTTCTGCAACTGTCTGGTTTTGAGCAACAATAAAGCTCGTGCTGTCCTCTAGGATACCGGCCCATCCCGTGCATCAGACATGTTTCAAACACTTTTTGTAGCCATTCGACAATGACGTACTTAATCGTTTTTAGCAGGATAGTTCTCAGTCGAGTCCTATGCTCATTGAAGTTTTTTGGGAGCAATTTATCCATACGGTATTAGACTTTCCTGCAGCCCGGATATTGCACGTCAAAAAAACACTTCTTGCTTCTCGTTTGCTTTCTGCACGTTTCCCATTACCCATTCACATTACCTATTTCAAGATGCTTTTGTAATGTTGGCTGTCTCGAGAGCAGTTGCTGAAGTCTCGCTCTATGCCGAATCAGCTGCTTCTATTTTCCTGAAAATGCACATTCTGAAGCTGTCAGATCAGATTTTTTTTCTTTGGTTTTCTTAGCTGGAGAACCTGGTTCTCTTTTTGCTAACTGATGGCTTTTCTAAATATTTAACCGAGAACGACGTTTTTTCTCAACATTAGTTATGATTAAACTAAACTAAAGATGTCCCAGGGAGACTAACCTTTATCTTTAGTATCTAGGGCGTGCACCCCTACTTCCTTTGTCAACCTTTTCAGTGCTGCGCCTCTCTCCATTGATACCATTTCTTACCTTTCCTTAAAAATTCTTGATCTAGTCACTGTTGTCGTCTAGAAGAGGTTATATTTGACTATCTAAGATAACATCGAAGGTTCATTTCATAGACTGTTAACAGCGTCAAATCACTACACTCGTCATCGTCCGATTCTGCTTCGATGGTCATATTGAAGTGACTTTGAACAATGCTTCCATGTTGCTCTATCTCGTTGGAAGGCGTTTTATAAGCGTAGAAATAAGAAACGTATAAGTTTGTCAAAAAAAGTTCTAAACTGCATCTCATAAAGTACATACCTCGGAGGACAGTATACAGCGGCAAAGATTATATCTCCGCAATTGGTGGAGACTTTGATGGAAGCTACTTGCATTTCATCAGTACGCAAAGAATCTAAAGCATTTTGTAAACTCCTTAAATGCAGTAGACAAAAAAAAATATTAGAAGACGCAAAATCTCGTTCGAATAATGTCTCATTTGACATATGTATTCCTTCGAGATTGGCTGACTATAATTTTGCGAAATATTAACTCATTAAACCGTTGCGCCCCAATGTAAAAACTTCGGCCGGGAATAAATAATAACGCTCTTAAATCCTTAAGACAAATGTTATTAGAGCTCCAAGTACAAGGAGACACTGAAATGGTGTTTTCAACTGACGGACATTCGCTAATCTATTCAAGTGCAAAGCAAGCTTTCGCGTTAATTCTCAGATATATATTTTCAAATTAGAACACAATTTTAAACAATTTTGTTTCGGAAGTATTTAATTCCATAACTCACCGAGTTTTTAAGGAAAATAGCTCTCTTACCATTAGTTTTGGAATATGTGACAAAGACTTTAAATTTTTTGTTGGTGCTACTGTAGACTCTTCATATTTGAGTTTCAGAGTCACAGAATAATTTGTTTGTTTCATATTCCCATTTTCTAAAGCCACTTCGAAACAGCTGGTTAGAATATCATATACAGACTGCTGGAAGAGCCAGTTTAGTTTTAGTATACTCAGGGAACTATGCTTTGCTAATGAAATATTCAGCAAAACCAGTCAAAGCCGCTATAAGAACAAATTGCGATACTGTTCGAATCAAAAGGAACGCAAAGCAAGTTGTCCTACAAACTGCTCATTTCATACTAAAAGTAGACACCATTATTGATTGCATGTTGTAGGACAGTAGAGCACTGCATTCCGATAATTTTTATGAATCAGCTTTGCAACTTAACAATCACATTTAATAACGAATTATGCAAATTAATTCGAAAATTAATTCTGTATGTATTTCTATGACTACCTGAATTTAACTTCATTCATTAAAGCTGCAATCTACTAAATCTCTCACGCAAACTTGAGGGATTTCAAACCAACCAAAGAATGTTTCCGTGACACCGAGAATTGGAATTTGATTGGAATGGAATGTTCGTGACATGCCCGTATAATTTCTTCAAGATATGACGTTATGCGAAAAGAGCGGCAAAACACAATTGTGTATGCTCTGTCTTTGTTTATCATTATGAAGAACCGGTTGTTTTTCTTATAAATTTCTTGGTTTCAGTTGTGTACTCTGCGCATTTGGAAAAATTAGTCGAAAGGGTAAGTTTGTATTTAAATTTTAAATTATTTAAATTGTTAAATATTTTATCTAACAAGTGTTTTTAATAAAAAAAATATGAAATATGTATGTAAAGTGTAACTTCAGGATTATTTTGTTATTTTTGATATTTGTTTGAAATGCCACAATTGTGCATGCTAGGACTATATTATAAAAATTTTTAAATTTTTCTTGTTCTTCTTCTAAGGTAAACTAACTGAAAACGATATCTAAGCTGAACTTTTAATTCGGATTTTGAAGATTTTAGCAGTGATGATGAGTGTGTGGATGCAACTTGGGAATTAGCCGTTGTAATAAATGATTTGACAGAAAAGGAAAGCGACAATGAAGAATAGGTAAATGTTCCATCAGACACATTACCAGATGTAAGTAAAACTGCCAATCGACGTGACATTTGGAAAAGACCGTTTGAGATATAGTTGGAAAGCAGCTCTTGTGCAACTACGAACACGTATAGGGACCCCTTATCAGTATTTTTCCGTGTATTTCAATGATGAGTTCTAAGAAAAAGTTACGGAGTACACAAACAGGTACCATGTTGCCGTGAAGGGCAAAGCACTGGGAGCGTCAGTAGCCGAAACGAATTTTTTTTTTGGTATCTTCATTGCCATGGGCTGCATTCGTTGTCCAAGGCTACGCATGTACTGAGAGAAAACCACAAGACTCCCTATTGTAGCTGATACCATGATTCGTGATTCATGTAAATCCATTACTTGAACCTGTTAGATCTGCTTATAGAAACATTCAAATGATACCATTTACTGGCCGGTGCCCTGTTAGACAGACCTTCCCAAATAAACCTAGAGGAGTGGGATTAAAAACCGAACTTTTAACAACCTCTGAGGAGCTGATGATGGGAGATTGGGATTCGTTTGCTCAAGTGCACATTTTGTGGAAAGTTGTTGACTGCCATACACCTGAGAATGGCCAACAATGATTCTTGTGTCAAACTGTCCAAGCAACTCACACGTGCGTTAGGACACGTATCTCCTGGGTAGCCTCTGAACATCCGTTCAGAGGTGAGCTAACGTGAGAAGGCGAAGGGGTTGGTGCGCTGGGCTTGGGACCCGCCACTTTAAAAAAAAACCCCCCAATGAAAACTAAAGGAAAGCCTCGGAAGGAATTGAATGTTGACGACCCCCGCAAACGCTATAAGGATAATGATTTGAGGATATGCACCTGGAATGTCCGCACCCTTAATTGGGATGGTGCAAGTATCCAGCTGGCTGATGTCCTCGAAAAATGCCAGGCTGACATCACCGCAATCCAAGAAATCCGATGGATAGGGCAGGGTTGCTCTAAAAAAGCATCCTGTGACATCTACTACAGCTGCCATGCGATTAAGCACGAATTTGGATGTGGTTTCGTGGTGAGTAGGAAACTACGTGGCCTCGTCTCTAGGTTCACACCTAACAAGAACGCTTCCTATCAGCGAACTCTGAAGTCGGGAGCAACGCGAGCTGTTAGAGAGCGATATCGAGAGAAACGGAGAGAGGAGAAACGCCTTTTCAGACGTAAGAAAAGGGAGCAAGAAAGGCGGGAGTTTGAGGATGTTGAGATGTTCCGTAACAGAAATGAAGCTCGAAAATTCTTCCAAAAGGTAACTTTCTGTAAGGATGAGAATGGAAGTCTGGTAACGGATGAACAGGAATCACTGAGATTATAGAGGAGTCATTTCTCCAACCTACTTGGGGGCGATGAAGCGCACAATTCCGCCGATAGAGAAATGACACCGGAACCACCAGTTAATGATGGCACTATTGTAGAGCCACCGGACTATAACGAGGTCGATTCAGTTATTAAAAAGGTGAAAAATAACAAAGCGGCAGGCTCTGATGGGCTGCCAGCTGAGTTATTTAAGACCGGCGGCGAAGAGTTGGTTAGTAATATGCACCAACTTTTGTGCAAAATATGGTCCGATGAACGCATACCCAATGACTGGAATCTCAGTGTTCTCTGTCCTATCTTTAAGAAAGGAGACCCCGCTGTTTGCGCCAACTACCGCGGAATAAGTCTCCTTTCCATTGGATATAAGACTTTGTCGGGCGTATTGTGTAATAGGCTGAAGCCATATACCGACTCACTGATAGGACGATATCAGTGTGGCTTCAGACCAAAAAGGTCGACCAGTGACCAAATATTCACATTACGCCAAATCTTGGAAAAGACCCGTGAGTTCAACAAAGACATTCACCCTTTATTTGTCGATTACAAAGCCGCTTTCGACACGCCGATAAGAGCGAAGTTCTTCGACGCCCTGTCTGCACTAGGTATCCCGGCAAAGATTGTCCGTCTTTGCATGGCGACGCTATCTAACACACAAAGCGTTGTCAGGGTGGGGAAAAACCTCTCCGACCCCTTTGATACCAAGAGAGGTTTCAGGCAGGGCGATGCTCTATCGTGCGATTTTTTCAATCTCCTGATGGAATACATCCTACGCCAATGCCCGTACATATAGAGTATGTCGGGCTCGATCTTCCAAAGCGAAATGATGCTGCTCGCATACGCCGATCACATCGATATCATCGGTACGCAGGAACGGCGAGTCAGCAAGGCGTTCTCGGAGATTGAAAAACAGTCTCGGCTCATGGGTCTAGAGGTGAACGAGGACAAGACGAAGTACTTGGTGTCTTCTCGCACTCCGTCAATGCGTCTTGGACGGTCAGTGACGATGGAGAATTTCAACTTCAGTGTTGTAGAAAACTTCGTCTATCTCGGAACAGAGATCACCAGCAACAACAACGTCAGCCTGGAGATCAGGCGAAGAATCACGCTTGCAAACAGATGTTTTTTTGGGCTGAGCAAGCAAATGAGAAGTAAAGCCCTCTCTCGACGGACGAAAATAAAGATATATAAGACGCTGATAATCCCGATCCTACTGTATGGCGCAGAGGCATGGACCGTGATTGAGTCGGATGAGACAGCGTTGGAAGTCTTCGAGAGGAAGATTCTTCGCAGGATCTTTGGTCCTATTAGAGTCGGCGACGAGTTTAGGTCCCGTATGAACAGCGAGCTGTACGAGCTATTCGATGAGGTTGACATAGTCCAGTGCATAAGATTCCAGCGGCTGCACTGGGCTGGGCACCTCATTCGAATGGACGAAGGAGCTCCAGCACGCATGGTTTACATGGGGGGCCCAAACTTGGTTGGTGGACGCCGACATAGAGGACGACCGGGCACTCGATGGAATGACCAGGTATGGAGAGATCTCTCCGTACTTGGCATTCAGAACGACTGGCGCCAGCGCGCACAGGATTATGGAGGCTGGCGCGCTTTCCTGGACGCGGCCATGACCGGTAGACGGTTGACGGCCATTTAAGTAAGTAAGTAAGAGGAGCTGATGATATTCTAAGCGTATGATATCTAGCAAGAATTTGATTTTTGAACAATTTTTGTTGAGTTTGGTCTCACTTTTACTTGAAGTTTGTAGATGGATGAAACTTTTTTCAACGCAATAATATAAGTAGGATTTTTCTTTTACATCTATTCTTATTACGTATATTTATTTTTATTTATTTTTTTAATTTTACATATATTCATACTATAAATCATTATACATACTACGTTTCCATCGCGTTTTCTCTTATTAGTAGTGATTTGATAATCAAAGAAATAATTTTAGTGCTCATACGTCACACCAATGCATTTTAAGGGGCTGACCAACTGTAATATACTCCTATAAACTGTATTAAATGACTTATTTCGTTCAGCGAAAACATGGAGATGGTTCTTGTTCGAAACACGTGAGCAAACAACGTAGAGCTGACCGTGGGAAAAACATGGCGTACCCAAATGTATTCCTGCAACCTTTAAAGTTTGACCTTGGGATTTATTGATGGTCATCGAAAATGCAACTTTTAATGGAAATTGCAGACGTTTAAAATTAAAAGGTAAATTATTAGGTATAATTGGAATTCGTAATATAAGCACACTATCTCCCTTTGCTTCGCCAGTTAAAATTGAGGCCTTTATAATATTCCTTCCTAGTTCTGTGACTTGTAATCTAGTACCGTTGCACAACTACCTTCAACTCCAACTTATGGGAGGGCACCCCGGATAGGTCCAAAGAGTTTAGAAACTCCACGGGGTAACTCGTGGAATCATCGGATAACATGACTGTGTCGATGGAATTGTACACGAATGTTTCATTATTTATTCCACCCAAAACTTGTTGATTCATTTTCGCAATAATCTCGTTTTTTAGTGCCAGTATAGTCTTTTCACACAACCAATTTTCATCGTCAATGTTTCGTTGCAAGTTCGGAAAAACGTTTGCAATAAGTTTTTCTTCCGAATTTACAATATTACAAAATTGACTTGTGAATGAAACCATGCCTTCTTCGTCTATTTCTAGTCGACCTTCACCTATTTCGAGCCGTTTCTGAGCATTTGATGTGATTAGTTTAACGGTTGTTATTGGTCGTATATCTAATGTTGGATGTATGAATCTCGGTGGACAGTAAAGAAACTGAACACAATGCAACTGGTTCATTGTAATATCCAAATAATACATCTTCCCTCGAAAGGTTTCTTAGATTTTCTGAATTTCTTTCGGCACAAACTATTTAATATTTGCAGATAGAGCCCAAAACTGCGAGTCTCAATGTAGTGAATTCTTTAAATGGCATGTATGACAGTGATTTTCTGTCTACGATAACACCACTCGCTCCATATTCCGTGCTTTACTGGGCAATGTATTTATATAGATTTCATTCTTCAGTGGAAAACTGCTTTTCGAATCACATATCCAGTAACAAAACATTATTACTTATTCATACAATCGACCCGCGTATTTGTATTTTCAAACCGAATCACCTAATTTGCTTCAATAAAAATACCAACTACTTAGAAACTTTGTACCACTTATTTTAAAATTTATTTACCTGCTAAGTGCATATAAGGAAAATTTTTAAACATCTAAAAAGCAATGAGGGGCACTGTGTATGCCATGTAAAGAGCAAAAACATCGTGGATAGAGCACTTTTCTCTTCTTAGCGGAAAACAAGTTGAATATGTAGCTAATTTGTCGCAAATAGTTTTAAAGTTGTAAATTTCCACATTTTAATGCTGCATTTATGTTTCCACTCTTGCGTCGCTGTTGAATATTTATGCAATTCTCTCGTAAGCGAAGCGAAATAGGCAAAGGACGAGTGATGACGATGTGATGATGGCATAACGGCTTTGACGATGATGATGATGATGACGTCTTTGAAAGCTCCGTGTGCACTTAACACACATTTTCTTTAAATGCACATATTTACGCGCGTATATGTATGTGGATTTGAATTTTAGTGATGAGCAATAACCGATTGTATACTCGTACAAAAGGGAATGAAACAAAAATGTCCATTTTTTGATGAATTAACATGTTTTCATACAAAAATCCGGAATGGTAGGAAAGAGTTCTGTGGCAATATTTTATAAGGATTAATGTAGAGTAGACCCAATTTGGCATTTTTATAAGACTTACCAATAGAAATAAAACTGTTTCATATTAAAATCAGAATAAGGAATGGGTTTGCATGGTAAGGTCCAACTCAATTGCTGCGACCTAATGGAAGGAAGTAGAACAGTACATTCAGCACTCAAACTGTCACTAAACATGCATATCGCAAAAAACAAAAAAAAAAAAAGAAAAGTTCTTCCGGAGTGCAAAATAATTGTATGGGATAAGTGTACAAGGGATAAGTGCGAAACAATCACGTTTTATTTGGAGAAGTTTTAATGTAACTATCCGGTGACATCAGACGAACGCTTCTAGTAATGCCTCGGTCAACAACACCTGATGAATTGCAGTCCTGCCTAAAATATTCAACTTTTTGGAGCTCAGTTAAAAAAATGCTTTAAGCAACGAACACAAGGCTTCAACTTCTGAACGATCCAATCCAAAAAATCTTATTTCTGCAACATCATAAATTCAAAAGAAAAAAAACAAATAAGGAAATTTCAGTAGGGCGTATCCGACTGTAAGAGGCCCTGTAACAGTTCAGTTCGCCTAACAAACACATTAAATGTTTCCCGAGCTTATGACCAAACACATGACCACTTCTCACTGCGCGAATATGAATGAAAAGAAAAGGGGGGTCGTTCAAATTCAATTGCATATAAAATCGTCATTTATTATCCGATTTTGATGAA
Organism: Leucophenga maculata; assembly: GCA_035044805.1. Taxonomy (NCBI): domain Eukaryota; kingdom Metazoa; phylum Arthropoda; class Insecta; order Diptera; family Drosophilidae; genus Leucophenga; species Leucophenga maculata. The sequence continues at coordinate 14,826 of JAWNNP010001577.1, read as the reverse complement.
CTTTTTTGATTTGGGCTTAGGAGGACGTTAACTTTAACTCAATTTTTTACCCTAAGGGGTGATTTTATGGGGAAGGGGGGAGAGGGGCAAAATTTTAAAATAAACTTGTGAAATTCCGGAGCAGTCCTAGTCGAATTCAAAAAACACAAAGTCTCTATCTATTACCGTTTCCGACATCCTTTCGTTCATACAGACGGACGGACGGACGGACGGACAGACGGACATGGCTATATCGACTCCTCTATAACTCCTGACCATAATGGGGGTAACTTTGGGGGGTCTCCGACAATTAGTTCTTCCTGTTACATACATTTGCACAAAACCAATAGGCTCTTGTACCTTCGGTACAGGGCCTAACAAGTAAGAAATTACAGTCGGGCATAACCGACCTTGTACCAGTACAGGTCGCCTAACAAACACAAATGTTTCCTAAGCGAGGAAAGTAATAAGAAAAAATGGTAATAACGAAAAGTATTTTGCTCCACCTAATTCTCACTCCACGAATAAGTGCCTTATAAAACATTTTTATGTATGCAAAGAAAAGGGAGGACGGAAGTATAATAGGTCGTTCAAATTATATTGCTTATATAATCGTCATCTATTATCCGATTTTGATGAAGTTTTGGTATTTGGATTTAGACAGACAATGTCTCTATACTGGCCTACTTTTTTATGCCAAAGAAATGTTTACCTTTGATGCAGATTTTATGGGGAAGGGGAGAGGAGCAAAATTGTAAAATTAACTCGTAAAATTCCGGAGAAATCCTAGTCGAATGCAAAATAAAAGAAGTCTCTATATATTAACGTTTCCGAAATCCTTTCGTTTAGACGGACAGACGAACATACGGACATGGCAATATCGACTCTATCACTCCTGATCATATAGGGGTAACTTTAGAAATACTCAATTCACTTCTGGATTATCACAACACATTTTGATTTTGAAATTTGGATTCCCAATTATATTGCATCAAACATCAATCAGTTTTAATGAAGCGATATTTAGATGTCAAATTAGTAAATAATCTAATTAGACCTCAATTAGATTTTTATTTTTTTATAATATAGTGTTTTCTTTATTGAATCTTCTCTTGATAAAAGACTAAAAATAATTTATCAATTCTTAATTCTAGCCGCCGGTTGGAAACTTATGTAGTTACAACGGCTCTAAGAGCACATCATAGAGCTGGGAGGTCATTTCTCTTGAGTCGTATTTGAATATGGTGTAGGGTTAGAGATCTTGCAAGTGGATTTGGGTGAGAGTTGAGATTGCATTCGTAGCTCTGCTTCAATCGATCTATTTCAGTTAAGATCATTATGAATATAACAGATTGCACCTATGAGAGTTCTAAGTACGTCCAAATAGGCTTTATTACGGAGTTGTAAAGAAGTAATTTGTATTTCAAGCTTAAGGGGGACCGCGGATTTAAAAGCCAGTGTAGAGTGTTGGCCTTTAGCTTTATTTGTGCTTTCTTTGCTTCAATATGTTTACGATCGCATCGAGATCTACTTAAGAGTCTGAGATGCGTGACATCAGCAAATGTGGATATTGAGAGTCTGGGATGCGTTGGTTTGTCTGATGTATATAGAACATATAATATAGGACCGAGAACGCTGCCTTGGGGTAATCCAGTTGTTAATTTCAGACTCCTGTGTTATGTAGTCATTCTGCTGCACTGTGAATGTTCTATTACTGAAATATAGTTCAAGAATTTTTATTTTGTACTTAAGTCCGTCGAGCCAAACTAGAGCTTGAGCTAGATCGAGAAAGATTGCGGAACAGTATTCGCGGAGCTTGAACGCTGTTCTAATATCTGAAGTTGTTAGGTTTACTTGTTCTATCTTGAAGCCCAAATTGCTTTTATCATAAATGGGAATAACGTTTAGCATGCATGAGTTGATTTTTATAAGAACCAACTTTTCAAAAAGTTTGGATAGTAGGCTTATTGGTCTATTTGACGCTGCCTGTGTTTTATCCTTTCGGGTTTCGGGATCATGACTATGACCGATTTCTTCCACTGATTTGAAAAGCAGCCGCATTAAAAATCACGTTGAACAATATTTTGGGGAAATTAAATCATGACCTGCAGCCTTCTTGGGATTGAGCTGGGCTTTTGACACTTTATGAACTTCGTTGGTATGAACTCTGAGGGGATAAGAGTTGTTCGTTGTCGAAAAAGAGGGAAAAACAAAAGGGTTGCAAAAACTTCTGCTTTTTGCGTTTCCACTTTCCAGTGTGGTCTCTTATATGCGTAAAGACTATAGCCGGTGGTTTAATGTCTGCTCGCACTTTCCATAGGGGAAACTTAGAGCTTGTTGGAGAAAGACGTTGGATGTATCGTCTCTGAGTGAGTTTTTACTCGAGCTTAAGAGCTTTGCTTAGCTCACGTGAAGCAATCTGAAGATTGTGTTTAGAGATTGGAATTCTTAGACACTGCCATTCCCTTCTTAAACGCCGTATCGTCATAACTAGCTGTTCAATACGACTATTTGTTAGACTGTGGTTCATCTAATTGGCTGTGGATGGTGTGGTGTGGAGTGTTGAGCTGCAGCAGTGAGAACAGAACTCAGGGCACTGACAGAGTTTTCAATATCGGTTTCGTTGCTTAATGCTGGGTTCAGCTCGATATGACTGCTTATATACTTTTTATATTTGAGCCAGTTGGTTTTGTGTGTATTGAGTTTGTTAGGATACTCTTTTAGTTGAGGTCTCTTCAGTAAACTAAAAAGAACTGGAGAATTATCCGATGAGAGATCTGCAAGAGATTCAGCAGATATTAGATAACTTGAGATTCTTCGTGTTGTTGCAAAATCAATGAGATCTGGAATTTTCATCGAATCTATACTCCCATATGTTTGGGATACAGGGCAAGACATAGTTAAGCTTATTTTTGGTACTTGTAACTGCTTTGTAGAGCTGCATTCCTTTAGGATTTGAATGCCTTGAGCCCCAATGTAGATGTTTGACATTGTAATCACCTGCGGCTATAAAGTGATCACCAAGAGTTTCGAAGAATTCAAGAGATTGTTTTTCAGATACCGTAAACCTTGCAGGGCAATAAATTGCCGAACTACCAAACTTTGAACATTTATTGAAGTGGCTTGAAGATAATTAGTTGCAAATGCCTGAAGAGAATGGTGTTTAATGCGACTTCTAATGAGTATACCAGTTCCGTCGTGGACTTTGCCATCTGGGTGATTCGTGGAATAAAACGCATACCCTGGAAATCTGAAATTATATTTTTTTATTCGTAAGATGTGTTTTTGCGAGAAGCATTACATCAATGTATATTACTTCGAGAAAATTTAAATGTAAATTTTAACAGAAAATTAATATATAACACACATGTTCCTGCCTGAATCCGTGTGGGAGTTTTCTTGGAATTTGTTTTGGGTATACCAAGTTTGTTTTTTCAAGATAAACTAAACCACAACAACATTAAGTCAATCTGTTTTCCAATTTTTTGATTTTAATACATACAAGTATGTGCAATATGTATTCTCATTGACCTCAGTGATCAAATCTCTGACCGCCCATCCATTTTTTTCAGATTTTAAAACAGGAAAAAGTCACAATGGGCTAAATCAGGTAAATATGCTGGATGAGGAAGCTGTTCTTAGCCCAATTTTTTTGTCTATTGTGATGAAACGTCGTCAAGTATGAGGAATCACAATATCATGCCATGGATTATATTGACGTTTTCAGGCGTGACAGCCTCTTTTGACAGCCTCTGAAAGTTCGGCGTCAATTGTGCTGTTACGAACACAATGGCACTCAGTAAATCACTTTAAACCATTGAAATAGACAGTGCAGAATCCTTATAGTATTTATCAAGCCTATCATTGGTTTCGCTGATCGGATTTTCTTGCAAAATAAAATGCTTAATCCGCCCGTATGAACGAAAGGATCTCGGAAACGGTAATAGATAGAGACTTCGTACTTTCTGCATTCGACTAGGACTTCGCCAGAAATTTTCAAGTCTATTTTATTTATGAATTTTAACTCTTTCTAAGCGATTTCGTATAATCGTTGCTGGTCCGTCACTAAAAAGTGATGTGCTTACCTTTACAAAGAAAAGAATCGAAGCCCTTTCAACCATTGCACCTGAGCGACTATCAACAAGATTTCGTTATAGTTGCTGTTGTTGGAAAATGCATTTTATTTTGTTTCTGAAATAAATAGGTAAAAAAAACGAAAAATAAAACTCTGAGCCAGTGCATAAAAGCGGAATGGCGCTCGTTTAAGAGAAAACGTCTCAGAAATATGGAAAAATATGCAACTTAAATACAGTAAGGCAGAAGGTATTTATACACTTTCAACATGCAAAATGTACTCACACTCACACCGTGCACACACAGCCAACATGCACAGATACTTTATCTCACACATTCGCAGCCCGTGCCATTTTATGCTGTCTTCATACAAAAAATGTTGCCTTTTTACAGACTTGCGCGTCTTTGTGTAAAATGTCATAAGGAAAAAGGATATGTTGTTGGCTTGTCGTTGCTATCTTATGAAATATGACAATCAACCCAAAGGCGTAAATGCACAAAAAAAAAAAAAGATGAAGCACGTTAAGAGCTTCCTCCAAACATTCTCAGACGAATGGTGATTCAACAGTGCGACGACGGATATGCAGCCAACTACCTTCATTGCCAACGACGGTTGCTTGAACTTGCTACAAACGTCAAAATTTTTATATTCTGAAATAATGGCATATTTAAGCTAAGCAGTTGAGAATATATTTACAGAGTCGAACTGAAAATTTCTTAATATTTACTCAAATATCTCATTCTTGTCTTAGAGATTACGCGCTGCGCAACTTCAAATTTAATTAAATACTCTTATGTAAATTCAGTAATAAGTCAGAGATATTAGTCAGATTTTTCCAATTCGAAAAAGTCTTTCGATGTGAAGTAGTTTAAGATATTTGGCAGACAGTACATATCACGCGAAATAACGAAATATTAGTCCGATGGGGATATGTAATATATAATCGTTTTTTTTTTTAAACCTTTTGTCATTTATGTCCGCTTATAAGTTCGAAAGTTTGTGGTCTACTTGGAAGAGATGATTGGGACAACACAATCAAGGACCTATTAACATAGAAAAGCTTTGGAAGTTAGAATGGAAAAGATATCATTATGAAATTTATTCCACGTGGACTTTTATTTATCTCAGCCTGTTACTATTAAGCGCAGCATATGTTTGCCTGTTCCTTAGTATGACAATTTACACCGTTTTTTGATTGTGCAGGTTAAAGAATTGTTCCAATGACCTACCTAAGTGAAGCAGTAACCAATGTTAATGTACCTTTTTAACTACAAAACGCTACTTTGTAAACTTTATTAGAAGCCGAATTTCCTGAACTGTGCGCACATAAACTCTTGACTTATAATCTTGTCCCTTTACATAATTTAGGAGGTCTTAAATTTCTTAAGAGTATAATGGATACTTCTACTTTTAATTTAATATTGTGTAATGACAGACTGTAGGCGCTTGGAGACTCTTAAAATTATGTAGGATAGTTGGGAGAGTCTTTAAGGCCGTGTACCGAAGGTACCAGAGCATATTGGTTTTGTGCAAATGTATGAACGAAGACCCCCCCGTCTGTCCGCTTGTTGGTCCGTATGAATGAAAGGATTTCGGAAACGGAAATAGATAAAGACTTCGTTTTTTTACATTCAACTAGGACTTCACCGGAATTTTACGAGTTTGTTTTAAATTTCTACCCCTGTCCCCACCTTTCCCATAAAACGCTCAGTATGCCACTATAAAGATATCGTCCCACTAAACTCAAATCGTCAAAATCGGAATATAAATGACGATTTTATAAGCAATTGAATTTGAACAACCTATTATGCTTCCGTCCTCCAGTTTTCTTTTCATACATAAAAATATGAAAGCGGTTCTGACAACTTCTGCTGCAATTGCAGGATTTCTCACAAAAGTTGCGCGTTTATTTGCACGAGCAGTCCATATCGTCCATATTGAAAGATTGGGGCTCCTTTGCTCAAGTTCACATTGTAAGAAAAGTTGTTGACTGTCATTTACTTGGGAATGGCCAACAATGATTCTTGTTGCAAACGGTCCAAGCAACTCACACGTCCGTAAGAACACGTATCTCCTGGGTAGCCTCTAAACATTCCGTTCAGTGGCGAAATAACGTGAGAAAGCGAAAACCCCCATCCCCTTAATTAGCTGTGGGTGCGCTGGGCTTGGGACCCGCCACTGTAAAAATATAAATCCCCGATGAAAACTAACTGGAAGCCTCAGAAGGAACCCTATGATGACGACCCCGCAAATGATATAAGGATCACGAATTACGGATATGCACTTGGAATGTCCGCACCCTTAATTGCGATGATTGATGGTGCAAATATCCAGCTCGAAAGATGTAAGGCTGACATCATCGCAATCCAAGAAATCCGATGGATAGGACAGGGTTGCTCTAAAAAGCATCCTGTGACATCTACTAAAGCTGCCATGCGAGGTTGGTTGTAATTTAGTGGTGAGTAGGAAACTACGTGGCCTCGACTCCAGGTTTACGCCTCTTGACGAGCGCCTAGCCGCAATACGCATAAAGGCTAAACATTTTTATATTAGACTGATTTGTGCGCACGCACCGACGGAAGAGAAAGACGACGATTCTAAAGATGAGTTCTATGAGCGCTTGGAACGTCTGTACGAGCGCTGTCCCAAACACGATGTCAAAATCGTGCTTGGCGATTTCAACGCCAAGATTGGGAAGGAAGGAATCTTTGGCCCAACCGTCGGAAAATTTAGCCTTCACGACACTACCTCCAATAATGGAGAGAGGCTAATCGATTTCGCCACAGGTCGGAACATGGTAGTTAGTAGTACCAGACTTCAACACCTTAACATCCATTAGGCTACATGGCTGAGTCCAGATCAAATGACATGCAACCAAATGACAATGGAAATCTGGTAACGGATGAACAGGAATCACTGAGATTATGAAGGAGTCATTTTTCTAACCTACTCGGAGGCGATGAAGCGCACAATTCTGCCGATAATGAAATGAATTAGTTTCCTTTCCATCGGATATAAGATTCTGTCGCGCGTATTGTGAAATAGGTTGAAGCCATATGCAGATTTTCTGATCAGTGTGGCTTCAGACCAAAAAGGTCGATCAGTGACCAAATATTCACATATCGCCAAATCTTGGAAAAGACCCGTGAGTTCAACAAAGAAACTCACCACATTTTTGTCGATTATAAAGCCGCTTTCGACACGACGATAGGTTCGAAGTTTTTCGACGCCCTATCTGCACTAGGTAGGTTCTTCGACTTTGCATGACGACTCTATCTAACACACAAAGTGTTGTCAGGGTGGGGTAAAATCTCTCCAACCCCTTTGATACCAATTAACGTTTCAGGCAGGGCGATGCTCTGTCGTGCGACTTTTTCAATCTTCTGATGGAATACATCCTACGCCAGTACCCATATATACAGAGTGTCTCGGGCTCGATCTTCCAAAAGGAAGTGATACTGCTCGCCTACTCCGATGACATCGATATCATCGGTATGCAGAACCGGCGAGTCATGAATTGTCATCCTTTTCGTACAGACGGACAGACTGACATGGCTATATCGAATCCTCTATCACTCCTGACCATAATGGGGGTAACTTTGGGGGGTCTCCGACCATTATTTCTTCCTGTTACATACATTTGCACAAAACCAATAGGCTCTTTTACCTTCGGTACAGGGCCTAAAAAGGCATGGGATGGGGAGAAGTAATCCTGAAAAGTTTAGTTCAAATTGGAGTTAGCGACCCCGCCCGCAACTAAGCGATACCACGCCGCCATATAAGCGATACAAGATAATTTAAGATACCGAGTGTAAAATTGATATACATATTAATGGTATCAGGAGAAGGTATCACGATATCTTTGGTCAAAGTTAGAGGAGGCGTTGCCCGCAGTATCGTAGCATGCTCTTATAAAACAAATATTTTAAAATTAGACTTGAATAATTTCATAATCCTTGCTAACTCAACTTTACAAAAGGAAGACAAAGACGGGGCTTATCCGGTATATAAATATATCTTCCATGTTCTAAAGGCCAGATGATCTAGCAATGTCCGTTAGTCTTCTCGCCTAATAACAGGCTCGCTACACATATTTCAAGCCTGAGCAACAAAACATGTTGCCAGAAGCAATCTGATCTGTCAACACTTGACGTACGAACGCAATTTGGTTTCTTTACAGGCACCTGAAAAATTCATCTTGACCAAAAAAATTTAATTAAACCGTAAACATTTTCGTCCGGTGATTTATTACGATTTTCGACGTGTATTATCAAGACAATAGTGCACCAATCAACTTTAATTAACTTTTGGTGATGAAGCTCCCTCCTTGGCCACTATGAAAAACTGTTACAACGAATTCAATCGTACCGTCGTTCGCTCACCAACAAATTTCGTGAAGATCGTCCAAAATCGGTCGTTGTGTCAAAAAACATCGACGCTGTGTGGAACTGATAAAGCAGGATCGTCATGTAACATACCGTGAGATTTAGGCATCCCTCGGCATTAGTGTGCCTAGGCTACATACAATATTACATGAACATTTGGTCGTCAGAAAGGTTTGTTCACGTTGGATACCCCATAATTTAACAACCGCTCAAAAGTAGGCTGGTGTCGATTGGTGCAAGCAAATGGTGCAGAAATTCATGCGAGGTGCGTCAAAATCGGTCTACTCAATTGTGATAGGTGACGAAACGTGGGCCCGAAACAAAACAGCAGTCGACCGTCTGGGTCTTTCAAAACGAGCAAAGTCTAACAAAAGTGACTCGCTCGCCCGGCAAATCGAAGTAAATGATCACATCTTTCTTCTCGAAATCGGGACATGTTGCTACCGTGCCGCTTGTGGAAAGAGGGAATGTTATACAACTATTTGATTGTCTGAAGTGTTCGATGAACTGAGGAAAACCAACCGACGAAGACGAATCATACTTCATTACGATAATGCGAGCTCTCAGAGTTCGGTCGTAACAAGGTGATCTAAAAACTGCAATATCAGAAGAATGGTTGAAGATTCCAAACGAATCTGATTTACCCAAACTGATTTTATCGGTATCTTACGGTGATCTTTTAAAGCGTCTGGCAAGTTGATGGAACCATCAAAACTGTCTGGCTTTTGGTGAAACATCTTTGGATACTTCCCCAAGGGACTCTATAAAAAATCAGCTTTTATACTAAGACGAAAGTATAATTTTAATCTGTTCAATTTTAAGGGTGTCTGGCAGGCGGTCTCTGGCAATCAACGACGTGATTTCGAATTGTATTCCGAATAAAATTTTTTTTAACTGAGCTTTTTTGACGAAAGTGAGGTACAATTTAATGCACCTCTATTACCTGTTATCTGCCAAAGCCACCACTACCAAAATTTTATTGTCGAGGGAGAAACATTCAGCCTTTATAAAATAAGGAAGGTCTGGCCGTCGCTGGCACTTGGGCGATCTTTTCTTGGTCTACTTTGTAAAACAGCTTATAGGCTGCAGAGCTGCAGCAAAATCAAATGGTGTGTGCAGTGTAAAAATAGTAGAACACATCGACTATTGTTAAGCCGTGTACTGAAGCCTATTAGTTTAGAAATAATTTTTGGAGACCACCAAAGATACCTCCATTATGGTCAGGAGTGATAGAGTAGTCGATATAGCCATATCTGTCTTGCCGTCCGTATGAACTAAAGGATATCGAAAACGGTAATAGATAGAGACTTTGTTCTTTTTGCATTCGACTAGGACTTCGCCGGAATTATAAAAATTTATTTTAAAATTTTGCCCCGAAGATTTCATGGAAATTTGTTTAGTTCTGAAAAAGGATTCGACGCTAACACAATAAACTTGAGCAAGAAAGTTCATAGTCTTAACCGGCCATAATTGTCTACTTACCCAATTCAAAACCTCGTGGGAAGGGTATTGCCGGATTACCTTTACTTTTTTAAATAATTTATATATATTTCTATCCGAGTCAAGTTTAAAAAGGCAAATACTTCATCTGAATTGAACTAATTAAAATCGGAATATAAAAAAAATGAATGTATATAAATTATTTCATTGCGCTAACCTCCCTTCCCCCCTCGGACGCTAATTAGCAATTACAAATGGCACAGCTAATTCTATTGAAGGTGAATTCAAGCCAAGGCTCGATCCGCGTTAGCCTCCGGACGCCGCATTAGCTGCCATTTGCAGTGCCGCTAAGAGTGCAAGAAATTAATGAGCGAAAGGAAAAAAACCAGAATGAAATTAGAAATGCGGAAGAAAAGTCAAAGAAAAATCAAAGAAAGTGCGCTTAAAAAAGCCAAAGCGGAAATATGGAAAGGAAATTGAATGCGAAAAGTCGCCGCTCGCTGAATTGTAAATTAATTATGAAACAAAAATAAATGTGAAATGAGAAAAATATTTCAAAAGTGAATAAATGCCAAAGTTGAAGGATTAAATTTTAATTATTGAATGCACAATTTTGCAAGGAAACTTTAAACTTCTTAAGGCAATAAAAACCAAAGGACAAAAGTCTATTTGGGTTATACACGACTTTGATATAAAAATTAAAGTCGTACATCAAAACAATACATAAAAAAAAAACAAGGTTTTATATCAGATTAATTTATAATTAATTACAACAATATTAAAATTTTAAATTGGAAAAAAAAATTAACAAAAAAGAACTATTAAAAAATTTATTAGTTAGAAATTAGAATAAAAAGATTAACAACTTTGATAAGTGTATAAACTATATTATAGAACTTTTATACGATTTGGAATGTGGCTTATCATGTTTTTAGTTTCCACTGTTATATGTTGCCAACTTGTTTAAGAGTGGCAACTTTGAGAACATTTCATAAAATTGTAAAAATCGTATAAACAGCGATATTTCTGGACAGTTTCATGATATGTGTCGTATAAACTTAATATTTGATAAATAAGCTGATCATGGTGCACTGGTTATAAATAAAATTGTTCTATATACACACCCGGCCAGAAGCAAAGTTCAGTTTGAAAAAAATAACGACAAAAAGTGACTACGCCTTTTTTTGTGAGCGATCTTCTCTTCCAAAAACCGTATCCCATGAAATCCAAGCTGAACCTATTTCAGAAATATCAACATTTCAATTTCAAGATCCAGAAACTTCGAGTTTTCAAATTTGAGTTTTACTAAAAAGTCCATAACTTTTAAACGACTTGAAATTCCATTGATAGAAAATTCTTAAAGCTTTCTTATGCTATATAATATTGTATGGGTAACTTCCCAAAAAAATTCATAATTTTTGTTCGAGATAAAAAAATATTTAACTCTAAGTTTAATTAACAGAGTTGATATCATTTCCATACCATCGGCGCGTTTTTTCCACTAATAAACAAGGTTTTTTATAAATATAATAAGGAGAAAAAGAAACTACCGCTTTTTTAATCCTGCTGAAAAAGTGGGATCATCGATAATATTTATCTTAAATTTATCCCAAAATTTGAGATATAGATTCGCCAGCTTGTTCGGACCATAACCCCAAACCATCATAATTCAAATGTATAAGACCCTGCTCTAAATGATCAAGAATTACATGAATTTTAAGAGTTTAGGAAACATTCAAACTTTGAAAAGATCTACGGAGTTCAGCCAAGTGCTTATTTATGTTAGTAATATTGACTGAGTTCGTTGTGAAGTAATTGTCAACAATAGTATTCATAGCTTTAAATGATGCAAGCAATGAAATGCTGAGTTTTAAATATTCCAACTTCATTATAGATTTCTGAATCCTCCAATTTAGTCGCTTCGCTAAGAAGTTTTCTGCAAGCGTTTCCTTCAAAAATATCGCCTTGATAGTTTTTCGAAATTTGCTTCAACTTCTTTGGCCATAATAGAGCTTTCTCCCGTCCTAAAAGGGGAACTCTGCCATTCCAAAAAAGATGATTGACAAATCCCTGTAAAAGATGGAGTTCAGATAAAATACATTTCTCAATTACATGAATGTTATCATCTTCGTAGTCATCTTCTTTCACAAATAGGGAGTGATTTACAACACTTCATTGTGGAGTATACTTCTTATCCTTACCAGAAGACTTAAACTTTGTATAATCCTGTTTCAAGTGCTTAAAAGTCTTTAGCTCTGTACTTTGGTCATCATGATTCTGTAATTCATTTAACCTTACAAAGCAATAAGGGTATGTTGCAGTTGCAGTCTGTTGGCAAATAGCAATTAATACAAATTTTAAATCCGAAACAAATTCATCTATGTTTTTTTAACTTTTTCGTAAGTTTCTTTTATATTTGGTGCTATACATAATAGTATTAATCTATAAACACTATTCAATTTCCTCTTTTTTTTTTGCAAAACTTCCTCCGTCCGAGTACGGCAATTTTCTATTCTCACTTTCTATCTATTTGAATTGCATCATCTTCTTCTAAAATAGAAATAGAAAATTTAAAGAATTTTTGACCACCGTCAGCCATAATTTTGATCTTACTTCTTTCGATATGTTCCGTAGAGCGTTCTCCAAGAATATATTTGAGAATCTCTGTGGCGTTTGCATAAATAACTGGTCTATTCTCTATTTTATTTGATTTAATTTCAAACTCATAAATAGCCCTCTTTGTAAATATGGCTCATTTTGTTTGGATCTGGAGCGCATATGATCGACGTAATTTGCTGGTACTGATCGTCCTTCCAGCAGAAGTACGAATAAAATTAGTTATTTTTCTATTTGAAGCGCCAGTAATTGTCTGGAAATTGTCTTAAATATCAGCTGTAAAATTTACCTTTTTTTTTCAATTTTCTTATTTAATTATACTGTAGCTTTCGGACCCAATGTATCTAAAATAATTTAATTTTTCTGGTCACTCTGAATCAGATTAGTTGATTTTAGTTCTGTATATATTCAGGTAATTTTTGTACAATATTCAGGTAAATATTATTCAAGGGCCTGAGATGATGACGGACTTACTGAGACGCAAGAATGTCGAATACCCTAACCTATTTCCTGAAAACATGTCTTACAAAGTTTAATAGAAGCTTTTGAGTTCTTCCCATTTTGTGCCATATTTTCAGTTTCGTCAATGCTTGAACCAAATGTGCAAATCTTTGCTTTACCTTTTTTCAAAGGCAAATGGCCTTTGAAAGAGTCCGCCACACAAATGTAGCCACTACAAAAAGGCCTGCTTCTTGTTTTCTTGGATACATTGAAATCTGTGTAATTAGGCATGGGGGTGAAGTGTCTTTTAACAATTCCTTCATTCCTCTTATAGTTTATAAAGCTTTTTACAAGACCTTCAAGTTTATTAGATATGAAAAATGATTTTGGTTTTTTACTCCCAAAGACAATTTTCTGCCCGCATGGAGCACATACTTTTGATCTATTTTCTTCGTGAATACTTTTATGATCTAAATTAGAATATTTAGAGGCCATATTTGTTAAATCCATATTGAAAAGTTTAAAGATCTTGAAGTGTTTCCTTTGAAAGCATATAAAAATATAAAAAATAGAATTAACTCCTTACTTGTCACATTTTGATCTGCTTCATCCAATTTCAATATGAACACACTAAGAATAATACTGTCATCAAATGAAAATCAAAAGTGAAGACGTCTTTATGCAGTTTTTTTTTTTTTTTTGTATTTCCGGCTTAAGCTAGAATCGTATTCACATTTTGCGAATTTTGAAGGGTTTAACTAAGAGCTTAATAGTCGTTATTTGAGATTTGCCAAAACCAAAAAATTCAATGCATATGGAGCAAAACATGGCAGGCATTAACAGCACTGTTTCGACCTAAGCCAATAGTTCATCATATAAATAGTTTGAACACTTCCACTTTTCTTATTTTCTGAGATGCTTTTGCATACATATATTCGAACACACTACTATTATCGGACAATTATGCGCACTTCACTATTTCAGCATTAAATAGTCCTCCGAGACACACCATATCTGTAGACCAATGTATACAATATTTTGGTACTCTTGGAGATAGATAGATAGATTGTGACAGGGGACTTTAACGCCAAACACTCACAATGGGGATCTCGCCTAACGAACACAATGGGACAAAAATTTGTAAAAGGCGAAAAAATGAAAAGTATGCATTTAAGCACGGGAGATCCAATATACTGGCCGTCAGACTTAAATAAACAACCGGACCTCATAGACTTCTGTATAATAAGAAACTTTAATAAAACGATTTTCAGTTAAAGTCAAATTGTCTTCTGACCACTCACCAATAGAGATAAAATATTTGTTAACAGCACAACACGTTCCTGCTCCATCTCACATGACTAACCGCAAGACAGACTGGGATGCTTTTCGCGAGCATTTAAATTTACATCTGGACATGTATGTATATACCGCTCAACACACCGGACAATATAGAAAGCTCAATAATATATCTAAATGACATAATTAACGAGGCTGCTTGCAAATCAACTCCTAATCTTAAGCAGAATATCAATTCTCAACTTACGCCCCTATATATCCGACGCCAGATAGAACTGAAAAGAAAACTATCGCGAGTCATGGCAAGCGACAAGATCACCGCACATTAAGAAAAAAGTCAATAAGGCAGCGAAAGAACGAAAAGAAGCTTTACCAAAACTTAAAAACGAGGCTGTCACAAAGTACTTGCGTACTCTAAGTCCCACTTCCGAAACAAACCACTCGCTATGGAGAGCTACAAGGAACCTCACCAATAAAGTGATTCATCAACCTCCATTAAAAAAGGTAGATGGTACCTGGGCAAGAACCCACCTTGACAAAGCCAATGTTCTCGCGGATCACTTTGAGCTTCCGAGAACTCCAACCATATAAATA
>JAWNNP010001572.1:0-14908 GCA_035044805.1 Leucophenga maculata | reverse complement strand
CCGTGGCGTAGGTCGTAAACATTGTGTTTAGAAAAAACGCATAAAATATCTAATTTTAATAACCAAAATAATTCAAGTGCATGTCGATTGTTTGTGTGCAACATTAAAATAGTTTGAATATTTTTATTACTTAATTAAGTATTCTATTGATATACTATTTATACACTCTTCTATATTAAGTCTAATGGTCTCAGCCGTTTTAATCGCCTTGTCGAAACTAACTCTTGGGTTGGCATATTATTTATTTCACGGTTGTCGTGAATTGCTATTTTTGTTTGATATTTTCTGCTTATTTTTTTATTTCGTCCATTACCGGTAATATGTTTAGGTCTTTTTGTATGTCCTGGTTTGAAACGTACCACTCTGCATTTACAATGCAACGAAGAATTTTCGATTGTTGTCTTTGTATTATATTTATCTTTGATATTTTTGTAGTACCCCATATTTGAATTCCATAGGTCTATATTGGTATATTAGAAGTTTGTTTTCTGTTGTCAGTAACGAATTCCTTTTTAAAAAACAATATAGTTACTTGAATTTCAGTTTTATTTGATCCCTTTTCTGTTGTACTTGGTATTTCCAAGTACTTTTGTTGTTATTATATATTCCGAGGAATTTTGTATTAGTTTTAATAGGAATTTCTTTATTATTTAATTTAAGTGGATGAGGAGTATATCTGATTTTTGTGGTGTATATTACATGGATCGTCTTTTGTTCATTTATTTTAATATTCCATTTGCCAAACCAGTTTGATGTTTCGTCTAGCATATGTTGTATATATTGTTTTAGTCATTAAATTTGTATGTGCATATAAAATTATTATGTCGTCTGCGAATGTAGCTAACATGGCTGATCCATCACTAGGGGCTGGAATATCTGATGTGTAGAGGTTGTGATGCAAGGGTCCCAAGACACTTCCTTGTGGAACTCCAGCTTTAATGGGTCGCAGCGATGAATATTCGTCATTTTAGCTTCTAGATCAGTTGTTATTTTATTTGTTTCTCTTTGAACCTGCTGGATCGTGGAATATATCCGACGAAAGCCGAATTGGTGGTCTGGAATACAACGTTGAGATCCAACGATTGGTTCAAGTCGAACTAGTAATATTTTTTCGAATATTTTGAAGGCTAATTGGTCTGAAGGATGATGATTGTGTAGCATCTTTTCCAGGTTTCGCTAAAGGTATAATAACCGCTATTTTCCACAATTTCGGAAAATGTTCCATTCCTAAGACTGAGTTAAATATTAGACATACAAATTGGACAGCGTTTTTTGTAGCTCTTTGATGATGCGTCCTCTCAGCATGTCTTAGCCTGGAGATTTTTTGTTCTCTGTTCTGTTCACTTACTTCGTTGTATGTTATTTTTTTTATTTTATATTGTTGGAGCTCTCGGAAGCTTTGTTGAATATTATCAGTACAGCTGTTGAGTGGATTGCTGTATATGTGCTCTAAGTGATGCGCGAGAACATTGGCTTTGTCAAGGTGGGTTCTTGCCCAGGTACCATCTACCTTTTTTAATAGAGGTTGATTAATCACTTTATTGGTGAGGTTTCTTATAGCTCTCCATAGCGAGTGGTTTGTTTCAGAAGTGGGACTTAGATTACGCAAGTACTTTGTGACAGCCTCGTTTTTAAGTTTTTGTAAAGCTTCTTTTAGTTCTTTCGCTGCCTTATTGAATTTTTTCTTAATGTGCGGTGATCTTGTCGCTTGCCATGACTTGCGAAGTGTCATTTCAGTTATAACTGGCGTCGGATATGTGGGGGCGTAAGTTGTGAATTGATGTTTTGCTTAAGACTAGGAGTTGATTTGAAAGCAGCCTCGTTATTGTCTGGTGTGTTGAGCGGTATATACATGTCCAGATGTAAATTTAAATGCTCGTGAAAAGCTTCCCAGTCTGTCTTGCAGTTAACCATGTGAGATGGAGCAGGTACGTGTTGTGCTGTCTCTATTGGTGAGTGGTCAGAAGACAATTAAAATATTGACTTTAACTGAAATTCTTTTTTATTTTAGATTCTTATTATACAGAAGTCTATGAGGTAGTATATTTAAGTCTGACGGCCAGTATGTTGGATCTCGCGTGCTTAAGAGCATTCATTTCATTTTTTGAATCGCCTTTAACAAATTTTTGCCCTTTGTGTTCGTTAGGCGAGATCCCCATTGTGTATGTTTGACGTTAAAGTCCCCCGCCACAATGTATCTGCCTCCAAGAGTACCAATGTATTGTATATATTAGTCTACAGATATGGTGTGTCTTGGAGGACTATATAATGCTGGTATAGTGGAATGCACATAATTGTCCTATAATAGTAGTGTGGTAGATTGTATATAATCTTTGACAAAGTTTGTTAGCTCTGCATACTGAATAGTGTTTTTTATTATTATTGTAGCACCACCGTGGATTGTTCCGTCTGGGTAAGAAGTGTATATAACCGAATATCCTGGGATTTTAAATGAATGTTGAGCTGTGCAGTGCGGTTCGATATTATTAATGCTATGTCAATATTGTTATCCTGTAGAAACATTGTTAGTTCTAGAAGGTGTTGGTAAAGACCATTTGCGTTCCAGGTTATTATATTTAAATTATCGTCCATGATGATTATCAATTTTAGTTACTAAAAGTGTAATTATGTTTATAATGTTTGTCATTTGATGACTAAGGTCTTTCATCATGCCTTTTAGTTCTTTAGGAACGGCACGAGTGTTCGGTTTCGCGGTCACATATCAACTGACTCGCACGTTTATTATTTCGTTTTTTCTAACTCTCATCTCTTTGTGCATACGATCACACTCGTTGAGCACGAAGAGTAAGCAAAATGAATATTGCACATATACATATAAATGGCACAGTGGCCTTACAGCTTGGATTAATCTATATTACAGTGGCGCTTAATCTAGTTTATATTTACGTTACAACTACAATATTACAGTGGTGCTTAATCTAGCTTAATCTATGTTACTAATATATATCTATGTTATTACCAGAGAAGCGAAAACACGCTCACGAAAATCACAAAACTTACGTGTAAGCCAAATGCTTTAACATTTTCTTCATTTTGCACACATGTGTGAGCTAACAGTGTGTTTACAGCACGCAAATTGCTCACGGTTATGACGTTGTTAATGACAATTAAGTGAGTCTAGCGCCGCACGCATTTTTATGAGGAAGTCAAGGACTTTGTGTGTGTATGACTGCAATAAATGATACTTCTTCTCTCTTTTGTTTTTGGAAAATGTACCACTGAAAGCACTGTTTGAAACTTTTTTTCAAATGACTAAAAAATGATCGTTATCGTCTTTATACAGAATGATTTTTCAGATTATCTAGCTGAAAAAATTTCAACACCTACTACCTAATTAAATGATTCATTATTAAAAGATGTTTCAAAAGGGTTTTTTTTACAAAAAATTTACCTGCTTACCTTCAATTGCTTGTCATTTTATTAGTACGCATGAGGTATTTATTATACTTTCAAGCCAATCGGTAGGGCAAATATTTATGGTATAGTAATAAAATAATAATAAATGTTTAATCGATTCATTTTTTTTTTCATTCATAACTTTCAATTATACAATTTGTACCTGCTGCATTGTGCAAATGAAGTAACAAAACAAAAGAGAGAAGAACTATCATTTATTGCAGTCATTCACACACAAAGTCCTTGACTTCCTCATAAAAATGCGTGCGGCGCTAGACTCACTTAATTGTCTTTAACAACGTCATAACCGTGAGCAATTTGCGTGCTGTAAACACACTGTTAGCTCACAGAGTGTGCAAAATGAAGAAAATATTAACGCATTTGGCTCACACGTGAGTTTTGGGATTTTCGTGAGCGTGTTTTCGCTTCTCTGGTTATTACTACAACTCGGCCTATCCTGATGTTAAAATTTTTTATTCACATTTTTCTTCGTCAACATTTTCATTGCCATTTATTTTAGTACATTCTTTTTCTTCACTTGTTTTATAACTAACGACAAGCCATGGTTTCATATTATGAGCTGCCCAAACTCCTGAATATGGTAACTGGGTCTGTTGAAACCCTTCTACATCCTCTACGACATACCTATCATTATCTAGTACTTGTGATACAACATACGGTACTTTGAACTTAGGGACTAATTTGCTAGACACACCTACTTGTGCGTTAAAGTTTCTAACCACTACATAGTCTCCAAATGAATAATTTCTGGGTCTTAACCGCTTAGAGCCAACGTATTGTTTATTGCAACTTTGAGTCTTACGTTGCACATTTTCTGCTCTATTTCGAATTTCCTCAAAATATCTTATGGTGTCAGTTTGGTTTCCATCGATTATATTTTCATTAAGGCTGTCTATTATTTCGCCTTTTTTACTCCGAAAAACATCAAACTAGGATACTCGCCTATATTTCTATTTTTTGTATTGTTTATTGCATATTCTACCTTGTCTAAAACTTTGCACCAAGATTCGCACTGTTTTTTATCATCAATGAGTTTGGCTATCATTTGCCCCAAATCCCTATTGATTCTTTCAACCTGCCCGTTGGCTTGTGGTAAACCGGTTGCGATTTATATGTGCTAAACATTGTTTGACTCTAAAAATGTTTTAACTTTTCCCTATTAAATCTGTTTCTTTATCAATCCCTACATATCCTATTTCGTCGTGGAACTTGTACAATACATTGGTTTCCATACTTTCAGAAACATAAAATAACAGTCTATCATTTTTCTTTTTATAACGATTTCACTACGCATTTCATAGTATTCCTTCTCTTCCTTTTCTAACATTCGTTTCAACTTTTTTATTCTTTCGTCTTTATTTTGTCATATTAATAGATTTGCCTCGAACGTATTTGTTTTTATTACCAGTATATTGGTATTCCGCCTAAGTGCATCTACGTGTTGCATTCTTTTGCCTGACCTATGCTCTGCAACATAGTCGTAATTTTGCAACTCAAGCACCTAACTTGATATTTGAGGACTAATTTCTTTTTTCTCTAGCGACAGACTAAGGGAGTTGCAATCTGTAACTATTTTAAACTTGAGACCTTGAAGATTGTGACAAGGCCCTCAGGCCCTCGCACAACGCAATGGCCAAAACTACAACGGCCACAGACAATTACGATTATACATACATAAAACCAACGATACGCTACACAAGAACACAAAACACCATACAATACAGATATACCTAACACAGACCAAACGATACACTACACTTCGAAAGCTTCCAATGCTCTCACATGCAACTGCAATCGCAACAAAAAATATACACAGCAACAGTTACTGCGCTACAATGGTTACCGAATAAGCATACGCGAACGCTTGGAATAAGCACCCGCGTTTGCCTACGCAGTCAGCCACACCTACGCTACGCAGGCACAGGAGCGAATACATATTTCCAATGCGCACCAAGAACGATCGACAGTTAGCAACAACAACATGCACAAAGAGACAGAGACAACATGAGGACAAAAACTATGCGGTGTTAGAAAAATGCGTGGAGAGTTGCTGAGTGCAGTTAATCGGTTAAATGGAAGGAACCAATAGACAACGGGAATTCGACGCGAGGACAGCAAAAATATTCGGGGAGTTCAAATCGGATATCGGTGTTGAACGGACGTGTTTGCGGACAACGGCAGCAAAGACAGCGACAGCAACGGGGACAAGGCGAACAGCAAAGCCAAAGACAGCGTCAGCAGACGAAGCAACGACAATGCATACGGAAACAACAGCAACGCCAGTAGCAGCATCAGCGGAGGCAGCAGGGCAACGGCATGCAGTAATTAAATTTGTCGAAGAATAGCTGCGCTCAAATCCAAGTTAAGTCATATGAATCTGTTTGTATATATAAAAATAATAAATTTGAATTAAGAATCAAAAAAGAAACTAAGTCGTGGTCAGTCATTCCTAGAAATTTCCCACTGCCAGTGGTCTCTAAAATTATACAAATTTCGGTGACGAACGCCTGGGCATCCGGCGAGCATACCTCGGCCTGTGCCTCGTTACAAGATACACAATCGGTTTTCTATTATTGAAATGTCTTGAATAAATCTCCTAAAATAGAAACGTAACCCAATAAAACTTTGTACTTCGTGAGTTTTTGTCGGAACGGAAAAACAACGGATTGCTTCCACACCTTTCTCGTCAGCACTTATGCCGTCACCTGTGATTGTATATCCTAAATATTTAATGGTTGACTGAAAAAACTCGTACTTATCTAATCTAAGCTCCAACTTGTTTTGTACTACTCGTTCTAGGACCTCCTTTAGAGTATCAAGGTGTTCTTCTTCACTTTTACACGCTATCATTATGTCATCTAGGTATATTACTATTCCGTTTCTGACCATGTCTGAAAATACTCGATTAATAAATGAAGTGTTCTTAACCGAATCTTTGTGTACCGACACATGGTAGAAACTATTTTTAAGATCTAGTTTCGAAAATATTTTTTTGTTAGCTAAACGTTCTAATAAATCATCTATCAACGGAATAGGATAATTATCTCTTGTAATTTTGTTTAATCGTCTATAGTCGACGCACATTCTTAGCTCACCTGTCCTCTTTTTGACTAAAACGATAGGTGACACATATTCCGACTCACTTGGTCAGATATGTCCCCACTAAATTTTCATCTAATATTTTTTCTAACTCGAATTTTTCTGCATACGACAATCTTCTAGGGGGACAATAGAATGGCTTATCACAATTTACATTGATTTTTAATTCGCACTTTACTTTGGGTTCTATAGGGCGCTGCTGACTTAAATAATATTTCTCAAACAAATATTCAAATATTTAAAACTAACTTCTTCTCCAATTTTGTATGTTTGCCTGCTTTCGTTCTCTACATTGATTGCTAACATTTGTTTTGTAAAATCTTCTTCTTCTTCATTAACTTTTTCTTTTGGTTTTTCTGATACCTCACATACATTTTCTGTTTCTTCCTCATAACAATTTTCATTTGTATCATTGCATCATTCCTTTTGATATTTAGTTTTTATCGTTAGTTTCTTTACTTTGTAAAACAACAAGTTTCATTTGACTCGACATTACAAAATCTCTGTCTAACGCTAGAGAGTAGCCCATAGATTTGATGCAAACAACCATTAATTCAACTTTAGTCCATTTATTTAAAATTTTGACAGAACAAATTACTTTTCCAAGTATTTTTAATTGGCTATTATTTAACCCAAAAATTTTTTTCATTTTAAGGCTTATTGGGCTCCCCGAATCTATTAGGCACTCTTTAGAAAAAATTTATTAGTGTCATTGTTAAAATACATATTAAAAAATCTTACTTATTACGACACTCAGCAGCAACGTGACCCAAACTGTGGCAATTGTAACACTTGCGCACCCACTGGTCCAGGGACCGCGGACTGTCGTTAGACTGCACTTCTGTTGCCCGAGGTGAACATTTTTCCAAGTAACGGAATGCACACAGCATTTCGTCTGGAGTTTTGAAGCATTGTAGCCGTGCTGAATTTTTAAGCAAGCGATCCGGTATACCATCGGTTAGGTATTGGACTAACTCGTCGCAGTCTATCTTGAGTTTCAGCGCCATATTGGTTTTGTCGAGGAAATAATTAGCAAATTTTTCGTTAACTTCCCACTTACGTTGTTCGAATTTGCGCCGATTTTCCACCACGTTGTCTTCTACTTCGTGCATTAATTTTAACTGCTTCATGATCTCGTCCACGTCTGCCAACAACAACATCTTATCTGACAAGAGCCAAGCTGCAGACGCGCAGAAATTAACGGGCGCATTACATCGTCGCTAAGTTGGAATGCCTCACGAACTGCTGTTGTTTGGGTAATCTACTCACCCACGCTGCTCTCACCATCAAACTCAGAGACAAAATCCTTTAGTGTGCTAAAAGGAATATTGTTCTGGCTGCATAGCTGCTCGTTTTGTCGTTTCAAATCTGTAACTGCCGTTTCTAGCATTAATAGTTTCTGCTTATCTACTGCATCCTTGTTGTTGCTTTGCTTTTGCTCTACATTGTCGTTTTTGTTGTTTAGGCAACGAAGTGGATCGTTTTTATGCAGCAGCTCATATACAGTCGCCTCGAGTGCTGCTATCGTACGCTTGTCCTTTTCGTCTACACTGTTGTTTATTTTTGGTCTCTACTTCTTCGCACACATTTTTGTCGTTGCCGTTGTTATCGCTATCTTCGAGCTCTACTTCTACGTGCACATTTTCATCTCCTTCGTTGTCTTTGTAACCGCTACAATTTTTTCCGTCACCGCCCTCTGCACCCTCTTCGACGAACTCTTTTAAAACACCGTTACTGTTTTGAATGCAGGCGTCTTCTTGACGACTACCATTGACGACACCGTTTGGTAGCTGCGCCGCTTTCATCGTTTTTTATGTTAACGTTTTGAGTACAGTCGCCGTCTTTAACATCCACCACGTCTATACTTTCGCCATCACTTTCCACCGGGCATATACCACGCTCCTCTGCTACCAGCTCATTTAAATGAGCCAGCAATGCCGCCTTAGTTCCTTGTGTTGGAAAATTAAGGCGGTCACACTACATTTTCAGTTGTTTTATTGTATATTTTTTAGTTTCTATTGTTTTATCCATTTTATGGATAACAGCATGCACAAGTTATTATCAATAGTTTTTTTTTTTTTTTAATTATTTTTTCCGCGTAGTTCTTCACACTTCTGAACTTTACGAACGGTACAAGTGTTCGGTTTCGCGGTGACATATCAACTGCATTGTACTTATTATTCTGGTTATAAGCCCAGAGTACGGTTCGGTTATTTAAAAAAATAAAAAGGCATTCGTTGCAAATAAATAAAAGTGTGTGCAGCTTAATTGTAAAATTGCAGTAAATCATGTAACGAAATAAACGTTGACAATTGACAATTAATAATGAGTATGTCGCTTCAAATAGAAAAACTTGGAGACGATAATTATGATGTGTGGTACATGTCAATGCGTAGTGTTTTGGTCACATCGGATTTGTGATATGTGGTCTGTGGAAGAGTAACAGGGCCAGATGACCCCGCAGCGTCAGTGAAATGGGACACAATTGACCAAAAAGCATTAGCCCACATACGAACGGTACAAGTGTTCGGTTTCGCGGTGACATATCAACTGCATTGTACTTATTATTCTGGTTATAAGCCCAGAGTACGGTTCGGTTATTTAAAAAAATAAAAAGGCATTCGTTGCAAATAAATAAAAGTGTGTGCAGCTTAATTGTAAAATTGCAGTAAATCATGTAACGAAATAAACGTTGACAATTGACAATTAATAATGAGTATGTCGCTTCAAATAGAAAAACTTGGAGACGATAATTATGATGTGTGGTGCATGTCAATGCGTAGTGTTTTGGTCACATCGGATTTGTGATATGTGGTCTGTGGAAGAGTAACAGGGCCAGATGACCCCGCAGCGTCAGTGAAATGGGACACAATTGACCAAAAAGCATTAGCCCACATAATACTAAATGTGAAACCGACACAATTGATGCATATAAAAAGTTGCAAAAGTTCCACGCAGGCATGGATTAAATTGAAAGAAATCCATATGCCAATAGGTCCAGTGAGAAAAGTGCAGTTATACCAAAGGCTAATACGCCTTAATATGCAAGAGGGCGATAACGTGGGGCAATATGTAAAATGTCTGAATATTGAAGATAGTATTAGAAATTTTATAGAAGCATGAAATTAGAAAAATAAAACAGTATCTTACAAATACTCATACGGGGTATTTCACTTAATTGAACGCATATTCCTTATAATACATATGGTGGTTTGTTCTAAGTGTGAGACACTTGACTAGAACGGCAAATTTATTTATAATAGCTTCTTGTTAACATAGTTTTAGATTATGCTGAGTCCTACAAACTCAGCGATAGAATTTAAATAGTTTTAAGATAAAAATGTGGAAACTATGAATAAAAAGCAGCCAGCACGCTAAAATGGACAAAGTTCTATTACAAACTCCAACATGTGAAAACTGATTGTTGAGCTGTAGCATTCAGTGCAGTGAACAACGGGTTTCACTTTCTGTATATAAGTTTATTTTTTTCATTCGTACGTGATGCCAAATTGTTTGTTGATTAGTTTAAATAAGGAAAACCAAGTCAACTTTATACAATTTCAAATGTGTGATGATTGGTTTTAAATAATATAACTCATTCAAGCGTGTCTGAAGCTATACATCTTGGAGCTAAAACATCAATACAGTTGTTGAAATCCGGGTAAAAACACAGCGAGACCACCAACTGACTAAAGGGGTTTCTGTAGCTTAAACAGCATAAACTGAAAAAGTGCAAGTTTAAGTTTTCTTTTTTGGCCAATATTAGCTGTGAGTCGAGATACACTAAATACACCTTCAACGTTATACGCCAAAAACAAATCCCATCAAGGCATTAGAAGTACACGATGACCAAATGTAAGTCAATTAACATCGAAGCGTCAGTCCAATAAATAGATTAGAAGATCTCATGGAATGAAGAGCTGATGGAAATAAAAACAACCTTTTAATGAATAAAGCTATGATAAAAAGCTATTCAGTGGAGGACAGCCTAAGAATATTAGAGGTTAAATACGGAAAATATGCGTTTGACTAGATAAATATTCTCAAGGTTGACGTCGCTATGATAGAGGTGCTCATTGATAATAACGTCAAATAGCAAGAGGAAAAACCGGATACGCCAACAGCTCACGAAAATTTCTTTCAGGAAAATTGCATTCTCTGAAGAAGAATATGTGCAACTGCAACGCATCAAAGCTCGAGCCACGTCTAAAAGACCAAGAAGAAGAATTATTGAAAAAAAAATTACGTTCGGTCGCAGCAGTGAAGAAGAATTTTCGCAATTTTCAAGCCAAAAGTAGCAAGAGAACAGGCAAGGCTCGTAAACAGTTCAAGAAAATAACTTTCGGTCGCAGCAGGGAAGAAGAATTTTCACAATTGCCCCGCCAAAAATAGCAAAACGAAGAACAGGCAAGGCTGCAAGAAGAGCTAAATACAATTATTTAAAATTATTTTGATGAAAAAGCATATGAGCCAACGCAACTGGACCCCACAAAATGAAAAAACACCGAATAAGACGCTCATACTTCAATTGTGCGACCAACTTAAAGGTACCGAATCAGCACGCCTTTTGACTAGGAAAAAATGGCAGTCTTCCGAAACGGAACTAACTGAGGTGCAGACAACGGCAAGTTCTTCCCTTACTTAAATGGTCTTCAACTGTCGTTCGGTCATGATCGCATTCAGGAAGGCGCAGCAGTTTCTGTAATATTGTGCGCGCTGGCGCCAGTTGTTTTGAATGTCAAGTACGGAGAGATTGCTGGACACCTGGTCATTCCAACGCGTGCACGGTCATCCTCTTTTCCATCGTCCTCCAATCAAGTATGGGCCCCCATGTGAACCATGCGTGCTGGACTATGTCAACTCATCGAATAGCTCATACAGCTCGTGGTTCATAAGGCACCTAAACTCGACGCCGACTCTAATAGGTCAAAAAATCCTGCGAAGAATCTTCCTCTCGAAGTCTTCCAACGCTTTTTCATCAACTCAATCACGGTCAATGCCATTGCACCATACAGTAGTACCAGGAGTATAAGCGTCTTGTAGATCTTGATTTTCGTCTTCCGAGAGAGTGCTTTTCTTGTTCAGCTCAAAATCGCATCAATTTGCAAATGTGATTC
Source organism: Leucophenga maculata (assembly GCA_035044805.1). Lineage (NCBI taxonomy): Eukaryota > Metazoa > Arthropoda > Insecta > Diptera > Drosophilidae > Leucophenga > Leucophenga maculata. The sequence continues at coordinate 3,254 of JAWNNP010001572.1, read as the reverse complement.
TTCGCCTGACCAACGTTTTGTGTGTGTGATAGCGTTATCATGCAAAGACGAACGATCTTCTCTGAGATACCTTATGCAGACAGAGCGTCGAAAACGTCCTTCGTATCAGCGTGTCGAAAGCGGCTTCATAGCCACACCGATACGGTCCTATTAGTGAATCTGTATATGGAATCTTATAACTAATGGAAAGGAAACTTAGTCCACGGTGGTAGGCGCAAACAGCTGGAGTCTCCTTTCTTATAAATTGAACAGAGAACACTGAGATTCCCGTGATTGAGTATGCGTTCTTCAAACCATATCTTGCATAAAAGTTAGTTCATACTCATAACCAACTCTTCGCCAAACTCGATTTTGACATCGTGTTTGGGACAGCGCTCGTATAGATTAAGACCAACGCAATATTTAAGATTTTTTTTTTATTATCTTAATAATAAACACTTAGTGTACTAAGTTATTAAACCAATTTTATATAATATTATTTTATAGTAACCTCTTCTATATTAAGTCTAATGGTCTCAACCGTTTTAATCACCTTGTCGAAACTAACTCTTGGGTTGGCATATTATTTATTTTACGGTTGTCGTGAATTGCTACTTTTGTTTGATATTTTCTGCTTTTTTTTATTTCGTCCATTACCGGTAATATGTTTTCTTTTGTATGTCTTTTTGTATGTCATGGTTTGAAACGTACCACTCTGCGTTTACAATGCAACGAAGAATTTTCGATTGATGTCTTTGTATTACATTTATGTTTGATTTTTTTGTAGTACCCCATATTTGAATTCCATAGGTCCATATTGGTATATTAGAAGTTTGTTTTCTGTTGTCAGTAACGAATTCCTTTTTAAAAAACAATATAGTTGCTTGAATTTCAGTTTTATTTGATCCCTTTTCTGTTGTACATGGTATTTCCAAGTAATTTTGTTGTCAATATACATTCTGAGGAATTTTGTATTAGTTTTAATAGGAATTTCTCTATTATTTAATTTAAGTGGATGAGGAGTATATCTGATTTTTGTGGTGTATATTTATATTTATTTTAATATTCCATTTGCTAAAGTTTGATGTTGCGTCTAGCATATGTTGTAGTGTAATTGATTAAGTCATTAAATTTGTATGTGCATATAAAATTATTGTGTCGTCTGCGAATGTAGCTAACATGGCTGATCCATCACTAGGGGCTGGAATATCTGATGTGTAGAGGTTGTGATGCAAGGGTCCCAAGACACTTCCTTGAGGAACTCCAGCTTTAATGGGTCACAGCAATGAATATTCGTCATTATATTTTATTAAGAACAGTCTCTCATCTTTTTTTATTATTATATTAAAAAGTTGGTTTGGTAAAATTTTTTTAATTTAATTAATAAGCCTTAGTGCCATGGGGAGATTGGGATTCGTTTGCTCAAGTGCACATTGTGTGGAAAATTGCTGACTGCCATTCACCTGGGAATGGCCAACAATGATTCTTGTGTCAAACGGTCCAAGCAACTCACACGTCCGTTAGGACACGTATCTCCTGGGTAGCCTCTGAACATCCGTTCAAAGGTGAGCTAACGTGAGAAGGCGAAGGGGCCCCCCCTCCTTTAAAAAGGGGTTGGTGCGCTGGGCTTGGGACCCGCCACTTTAAAAGGAACCCCCCAATGAAAACTAAAAAGAAAGCCTCGGAACGATCCCTTTGATGACGACCCCCGCAAACGCTATAAGGATCATGATATACGGATATGCACCTGGAATGTCCGCACCCTTAATTGGGATGGTGCAAATATCCAGCTGGTTGATGTCCTCGAAAAGTGCAAGGCTGACATCACCGCAATCCAAGAAATCCGATGGATAGGGCAGGGTTGCTCTAAAAAAGCATCCTGTGACATCTACTACAGCTGCCATGCGAGTAAGCACGAATTTGGATGTGGTTTCGTGGTGAGTAGGAAACTACGTGGCCTCGTCTCTAGGTTCACACCTGTTGACGAGCGTCTAGCCGCGATACGAATCAAGGCAAAATATTTTTATATTAGCCTGATTTGTGCGCACGCCCCTACGGAAGAGAAAGACGACGATACTAAAAATGAGTTCTTTGAGCGCTTGGAACGCCTGTACGAGCGCTGTCCCAAACACGATGTCAAAATCGTGCTTGGCGACTTCACGACACTACCTCCAATAATGGAGAGAGGCTAATCGATTTCGCCGCAGGTCGGAACATGGTAGTTAGTAGTACCAGATTTCAACATCTTAACATCCACAAGGCTACATGGCTGAGTCCTGATCAAAAAACACGCAACCAAATTGATCATGTTCTGATTGAAGGAAGGCACGCATCGAGCGTGTTGGACGTGCGAACGTTACGTGGTCCCAACATTGACTCGGACCACTATCTTGTCGCAGCCAAGGTACGCAATATGCTCAGCGTAGTGCCCGCCGCAAAGTTCCAACATGCAACGAAAGCTAGACGTCGGCAAGCTGCAATCAGAACAGACCGCCGCAGCCTTCTCAAACACACTCTCCCGACTGCTCCGGGAAGCATCTCCGATTTCTCGAGATATATGTGAGCAGTGGACACTTATCACCCGCTTCATGCATAGGGCTGCTAAGGATGTCATTGGTTATACAAAACCTGTGAAGAATTCTTGGTACGACGAGGAGTGTCACAATGCTACTGCAGAGAAGAACGCTTCCTATCAGAGAACTCTGCAGTTGGGAGCAACGCGAGCTGTTAGAGAGCGATATTGAGAGAAACGGAGAGAGGAGAAACGCCTTTTCAGACGCAAGAAAGGCGGGAGTTTGAGGATGTTGAGATGTTACGTAACAGAATTGAATCTCGAAAATTCTACCAAAAGGTCAAGCGTCTGACTGAAGGTTTTAAACCCGGAGTAACTTTCTGTAAGGATGAGAATGGAGATTTGGTAACGGATGAACAGGAATCACTGAGATTATGGAGGAGTCATTTCTCCAACCTACTCGGAGGCGATGCACAATGCCGCCGATAGAGAAATGACACCGGAACCACCAGTTAATGATGGCACTATTGTAGAGCCACCGGACTATAACGAGGTCGATTCAGGTATTAAAAAGCTGAAAAATAACAAAGCGGCAGGCTCTGATGGGCTGCCAGCTGAGTTATTTAAGACCGGCGGCGAATAGTTGGTTAGGAGTATGTACCAGCTTCTATGCAAGATATATTCCGATGAACGCATACCCAATGACTGGAATCTCAGTGTTCTCTGTCCTAAGAAAGGAGACCCCGCTGTTTGCGCCAACTAC
>JAWNNP010001556.1:0-42238 GCA_035044805.1 Leucophenga maculata | reverse complement strand
CCCAATCTAGATTCTTCAAGCCTAACTGTGGAAGAATTATAAATTGCAAAGAACGAGGTAGTTAAATTACAACAGCTAGTGGACACGAAAGTGCACATTTTGTGGAAAATTGTTGACTGCCATTCATCTAGGAATGGCCAACAGTGATTCTTGTGTCAAACGGTCCAAGCAACTCACACGTCCGTTAAAAATTTTTTTTTTTATAAATTTTGTAGGGTATACACAAGTGTACTACGCTATAAGTTTTTAGGGAGAACATTACTATAGTGTACGAGAGATATTACAATAAAAATTTCTATAAATCTAGAAAAAATTTATTTAAAAGGAATTTTATAAATTTCGTAGGGTATACACAAGTGTACTACGCTATAGTTATTTAGGGAAAAAACAACTCTATCCTAAACAATTAAAGCATTAGAGAAAACTTATTAAAATTTTGTAGGGTATACCGAAGTGTACTAGGCTATAGTTATTTTGAAAAAACAACTAAACCTACTATGAAATTCTTTAAAATTACAGAAAATGTATTAAAAAAATTTATAAATTTTCTAGGATATTTACAAGTGTATAAGACTATAGTTTCTTAGACAAAAAATAACTGTAGGCTACTCGACAGTTTATTGGGAAAACAAAAAAAAATGTTTTATTCTATAAAAACCAAAAAAAAAAATTATAAAAGAAATTTTATAAACTTTCTAGGGTAGACCGATGTGTGTTAGGCTGTAGTTTCTTAGAGAAAAAAATTAACTATATCCTAGTGGAGAAAGAATTTTTTTTTTAAATTATTTTAGCCACAATATATATTGATCTATTGACTTTTTATCGCGTTAAAATTATTTATGGTTTTTAAAATAATCGCAGTTTGATGAAGAATAAGCAAAAGCAAAAAAATATCACAAATATCAAGAAGCGACGAATTTGTTTATTTTGATTTTTTAATTCGAATTAAAGATTTTTGATTGTATGAAAAAATTGTTATAACTTAGCTTAGATTTTAGCGCAGCTTCTATGGTACTTAGTACGTTAAATTTAATTTCTTGATTCATTTTTCTATTATATTAATTAACTGATCAAAAGAATATAAATGTCATATTTCTTTTATTTATTGAAGTGTTGTGTCGACTGAATGGGTTCTGACACAACTGCCTTACTGCAATAAATATTTATTGGAGTCTTAATGTCAGTATAAAAAGTTTTGATTACTATAAGATTCTTTAAAATAATTTATACATAGCTACAACGCGGTTTTTTTGCCAGCTTGGGTTTTTTCCAGTATCGCTGCATTTATTGTTGTTGACCCGCTGCCTCCGCTGTTGCTGCTACTGGTTGCTGTTTCTTCCCTTGCTGTCACCGCTGTTGTTACGATACTGTCGCTGTCTTTGTTGCTCTTCTTGTCTCAGCTGCTGTCGTTGTCTTTGATGCCTTCGTCCGCGAACACGTCCGTTCAGCTACGCTATCTGATTCGAACTCCCAGAATATTTTCGCAGTCCTCGTGTGTAATGTTCAAATGCCCGTTTTCCAATTAAGCGATTCATGTGCTCAGCATCTCTCCATGCGTTTCTCTAACTGTGCTTAGTTTTTTTGTCCTCATGTTGTCTCCGTTATTGTTATTGTTAACTGTCGATCGTTCTTGGCTTAATTACTTACTTAAATGGCCGTAAACCGTATACCGGTCATGGCCGCATCTAGGAAGGCGCGCCAGCCTCCATAGTCTACTGCGCGCTGGCGCCAGTCATTTTGAATGCTAAGTACGGAGAGATCTCCCATAACTGGTCATTCCATCGAGTGCTCGGTCGTCGTCTATTTTGGCGTCCACCAATCAAGTTTGGGCCTCTCATGTAAATCATGCGTGTTGGAACTCTTTCATCCATTCGAATGAGGTGCGAAACCTAGTTTCGCCGCTGGAATTTTATGCGCTGTTCATACGGGACCTAAACTCGTCGCCGACTCTAACAGGACCGAAAATCCTGTGAAGAATCTTTCTTTCGAAGACTTCCAACGCTGTCTCATCCGACTCAATCACGGTCCATGCCTCTGCGCCATGCAATAGGACCAGGAGTATCAGCGTCTTATAGATCTTGATTTTTGTCTTTCGACAGAGGGCTTTACTTTGCTACATTTGCTTGCTCAGCCCAAAAAGCATCTGTTTGCAAGCGTGATTCTTCGCCTGATCTCCAGGCTGACGTTGTTGTTAGTGGTTATCTCTGTTCCGAGATAGTCGAAGTTTTCTACAACCCTGAAGTTGAAATTCTCCATCGTCACTGACCGTCCAAGACGCGATGACGGAGTGCGAGAAGACACCAAGTACTTCGTCTTGTCCTCTCTCACCGCTAGACCCATGAGCCGAGACTGTTTTTCAATCTGCGAGAACGCCTTGCTGACTCGCCCTTCATGCGAAACGATGATATAGATGTCATCGGCGTTAGCGAGCAGCATCACTTCTGTACGCGCCCGGTCGAGCAGCGTATTTAATTAAGTTTATTTTTACTTATTAAATATTTAATTACGCATTAATTGTTAGATTAGAATATTATATTTAGATTTAAATTGTAACCGAATTCTTGTGAAAATATTATGTACGCTGCAACTCTGTTTTTGTACATACCGATTAACAGAGGTACTAATCGGTCAATTGGAAGGCTACACAGCATCTTTAAGTTTGGCGCGTCTTTGGAGTTGGCGCAATTAGGAGACGCACTTGGATTAAGTTACCAAACGGACTCGTCTTTCGTCCAATCGGTATTCAAGTCGAAAACGAAGTCTAACATTAATATTAGGCTAACGTGGATCCGCTTTCGTCCCAGCTTTACGGAAAAAAAATATATTCTTCGTTTTTACACTGTATATATATATATATATACCGCGAATAAATCTAATTTTTATAACGTTTTTAAAATTAAATAGTTGTTCTTTTTCATTCGCTATCGGTAGTGCTTTGCTTTTCTTTTTGTACTGTTAATCCGCGACAAATCATTCATCAGTGCCAACCAGCAATACGCATCATCAACGAGAATTGAGAAGGAATTGAGACAACTACCGAAAAACACCACCAACAAGGCAATGACGGCTGCAGCAGCATTGACTGCATACACTGCGGCAACATAACCCATGTAAGTCATCTGCAACCTTCTTTTTTCATACTCTAAAACTAGCACCCTAGTTGAACGGTCTCTACTCGTTCAACTAACTCTAATCGTCAAAACAGTCCTTTTGGAAGATCGAGCCCGACATACTCTGTATGTACGGGCATTGGCGTAGGATGTATTCCATCAGGAGATTGAAAAAATCGAACGACAGAGCATCGCGCTGCCTGAAACCTCTCTTGGTATCAAAGGGTAGGAAAGGTTGTTCCACACCGCCGCCGGTCTTAAATTACTTAACTAGCAGCCCATTAGAGCCTGCCGCTTTGTTTTTTTTTCAACTTTTTAATGAATGAATTGATCTCGTTATAGTACGGTGGCTCTACAATAGTGCCATCATTAACTGGTGGTTCCGGTGTCATTTCTCTATCGGCGGAATTGTGCGCTTCATCGCCTCCGAGTAGGTTGGAAAAAAAGACTTCTCCATAATTTCAGTAATTCCTGTTCATCCGTTACCAGATTTCCAATTGCCATCCTTACAGAAAGTTACTCCGGGCTTAAAACCTTCAGTCAGACGCTTGACCTTTTTATAGAATTTTCGAGCTTCATTTCTGTCACGTAACATCTCAACATCCTCAAACTCCCGCCTTTCTTGCTCCTTTTTCTTGCGTCTGAAAAGGCGTTTCTCTCGATATAGCTCTCTAACAGCTTGCGTTGGTCCCGACTGCAGATTTCGCTGATAGGAAGCGTTCTTCTCTGCAGTAGCATTGCGACACTCCTCGTCGTACCAAGAATTATTCACAGGTTTTGTATAACCAATGACATTCTTGGCAGCCCTATCCATGGAGCGGGTCATATGTTTCCACTTCTCACATATATCTCGAAAAGACGGAGAGGTTTCCGGGAGCAGTTGAGAGAGTATGGTTGAGAAGGCTGCAACGGTCTGTTCTGATTGCAGCTTGCCGACGTCTAGCTTTCGTTGCATGTTGGAACGTGCGGCGTGCACTACGCTGAGCCTTTTGCGTACCTTGGCTGCGACAAGGTAGTGGTCCAAGTCAATATTGGGACCACGTAACGTTCGAACGGCCAACACGCTCGATGCGTGCCTACCGTCAATCAAAACATGATCAATTTGGTTGGGTGTTATTTGATCAGGACTGAGCCATGTAGCCTTGTGGATGCTAAGGTGTTGAAATCTAGTACTACTAACTACAATGTTCCGACCTGCGGCGAAATCGATAAGCCTCTAAAGCAATTTTCCGACGGTTGCATCGTCGTCATTCTCTTCCGTCGGGGCGTGCGCACAAATCAGGCTAATATAAAAATATTTAGCCTTGATGCGTATCGCGGCTAGGCGCTCGCCAATAGGCGTGTACCTAGAGACGAGGCCACGTAGTTTCCTACTCACCACGAAACCACATCCAAATTCATGCTTACTCGCATGGCAGCAGTAGTAGATGTCATAGGATGCTTTTTTAGAGCAACCCTGTCCTATCCATCGGATTTCTTGGAATGCAGTGATGCCAGCCTTGCATCTTTCGAGGACATTAAACAGCTCGATATTTGCACCATCCCAATTAAGGGTGCGGACATTGCAGGCGCATATCCTTAAATCGTGATCCTTATATCGTTTGCTGGGGTCGTCATCATAGGGTTCCTTCCGAGGCTTCCTGATAGTGTTCGTTAGGAATTTATTTTTTTAAAGTGGCGGGTCCCAATCCGTATTTAAGGGGAGGGGGCCCCTTTTGCCTTCTAATGTTAGCTCACCACAGAACGGAATGTTTAGAGGCTACCCAGGAGATACGTGCTCTAGCGAACGTGTGGGTTGCTTGGACCCTTTGACGCAAGAATCATTGTTGGGCATTCTCAAGTGAATGGCAGTCATCAACTTTTCTCACAATGTGAACTTGAGCAATCGAGTACCAATCTCTCCTCGTTCTTGGCGCGCATTGGAAATATGCATTCACGCCTGTGCAGCGTAGGTGTGGTTGATTGCTTAGAAAAACGTGGGTTCCTATTCCAAGCGTTCGCGTATGGCTATTCGTTTACCTCTGTAGCGCATCGAACTAACTGTTGAGGTGTAAATTTGTAGTTGCGAGTGTCGTTGCATGTGAGAGCATTGGAAGTTTCCGTTGTGTAGTGTATCTTTTGGTATGTGTAAGGTATATTTGTCGTCGTTTTTTTGTTTACTATTATTAACTAGTACTTAGCTATAGCAACAAAGGCCTTAAGCTAGTTATTTTTCCTTGTTATTTTTTTATTTTTCCTGTATGTGAGTTTAATAACATTTTGTAGTGAAATGATTTAAGCAGTCGTTATACTTCTGGCCATTGCTTGTGGCCCTCGTCACAATCAATAAGACGTTGCATTATCATATCACATAATAGGAACAAAAATTCTGCGGGGAAATCTTCACTAAAGGACTTTTAACGCCGATTGATAGGAATCTATCACGGTCCATTCCACTGGCCATTAAGTATGACCCGGAGTATCAGCGTCTTGTAGTTCTTTTCGTCTTTCAAGAGAGGATTTTACTCATAGTGCGAACATAAAACTCAAGCGAAAGGACGCATATATACCAATTTTTATATTGCAAAGTGAAACAACAATAGAAATAAAAAGTAAACAAGAAAAAAAATAAACTTTTAATCATAAGAGCGCCTCACTCTTAAAATTTGAAGCCACCACTGCAAACAACAACAAATAGAAACGCCTATTATTCTTTTGCATCGCAGCATTTGCATTCCACCTACAATAACAACAACACTACAACCGTCGCATCGAATGCAAGAGCCTGCTCTCTGGTCGCGGCAATTACATCATCTGTAACGCCTACAAAAATCACTCAAGAACAAGAAACAGGCAAGTACAAAGTTCAAAAAATAACACAGACACATTCAACAATAACAACAACAATCAATCAGACTTAAAAAGAGGACGCGAAAAGCACATACATAACAGAACATAAAACTAACAACAAAAAGCAGAAAAACAAAGCTGTGAATTTTACACAAAAAAAATTCCAAACTATTGGCTGAACAAGCAAACTACAACAAATACACAAAACAGTTTTGCAATATTGGCAGAAGACGAAGGCGTACAAACTGACAGTGGGACAGAAACAATTTCTACCAAACAAATTCAATAAGAAAAACGTAAAACAAAACCTCCACCCATTTATTGTATTACAAAGAATTGAAAATGTTAACACTTTCAGCTCAGCTCTTAACACCCTACAAGACACAAAATATGAGAGAGCACAAACAAATAATGAAATAAAAATGCAGCCATTTGAAATATAGAGATAACGAGATATAATCAAACTTCTACTGTTGACTAAATTGGATGAACGTAGATAAAATTTTAATAGGAATATGGAATGCCAATTCACTTACCCGCCATTTATCCGAATTAAAATCCTTTCTTATTGACAAAGCAATTGACATCATCCAGATATCAGAGACGCACTGACAACAGAGCCCATGGTGAAATCATTCGAGTGTTTTTCAGACATTGACGACCCTCCTCTACCTGTATGCGCAGCAACTACAATTTCTTTTAGTTTTGGTTGAGTGTTCCAAGTATTTAGGAGCAACACAGCGAACACATAGACTATCTAAAATCGATACTTGATTTTAATGCTAAGAACGCGATATGGGGATCTAGATTGACAAATGCCAAGAGAAGGCAACTACTTGAAGCTATTAGACGAAATAACAGACTATTTGTAAGCACAGGAGAACCAAAGGACTGCCCAAGTGATCACAGAAAACTTCCAGATGTAATTGACTTTTGGATATTAAAAACCGTTGCCCTCGCAAACGTTAACATCACAACATGCCTAGAACTGTCATCGGATCACTCACCACTATTCTCTTCCTCGGTAAGCCGAATAATCTGCATAATCAAAAAACAGACTGGAATATGTTTCCACAAAAATTAATAAGAAACATGAAAATCGAGGTATTACTTACATCAAATAATGATATTGAGTCAGCAACAGTGCATCTAAACGACAGTATTGTTATGGCTGCCACACATTCGACGCCAAAGTTGAAACCAAAGCACATTAAGACTCTACTGAACTTCATAAAACAAAAAATTTGACAAAACAGAATGAGCTAAAGCTACATTTAATAAAGCAACGTATGAACCAAAAATGTTATTGCAACAAGAAGAAAAAACAATAAAAACAAATTAAACACAAAATGCAAAATACACAAACAATACAGATGAGCTGCGCTCAATTTCGTGAACGTAGACTCTCATTTGACGGGAGAAATGCTTATTTCTCTTTTCTTTTAAATCCCCCAACCAATGATTCCGCTATCAACAAAGACAATAAAACTGAATTCCTTTCTATTAAAGCAAGGACATCAAGTTCCTGCTCCCCGTTGTTGCTACATAACGCATTAAACAACTACACTCGTACATCTTGGGCTACTCAGTGCACTACGCCAACGAAGTCTCTAACTCCAGCAAATTCAACAGCATCCATAATACAGCATTAAAACTATTGCCACTTCAGATCACTCTCTCGAAAAATTCAGAATCCACAATAACAGAGAGTAATAAACTACACTACAACAAAGTAAATGGTAAAACGGTAAATACAAATAAAAAACATAAACCGGCATTGCAGACTAGTATGCACCGATACATTACAATTAGTAATAAAAGAAAACTAAGTCCGCAAAAAATGTAGTAGGTAACGCGGCAAATGGGTTTTTAGAAAATAATAGGTTTGCCCTTTTGGCTAATAATAGTGAAAAGAATGACCAATCTGTTGAAGGGGAGGGGATTAAAAAAGTCGCAAAACCACCATCAATATATCTTCGCGGAAGTAGTTCTAATGAACTTATAAAAAATTGAACAAGCATTATTAATACGGACAGTTATCATGTTGTGCCAATTACAAAGGGTGCAGTCAAAGAAACTAAAATTCAAATGTAAAAAGATAATTTTTATCGCACAGTAGTCAAGTATTTAAATGACTGTAATAAAAATTTTTACACATACCAACTTAAAAGTGCCAGCGGCGTAGCTATTGTAATAAAAGGTATAGGATCAGATGCTGATACAATTGATATTAGAGAACCGCTAGAAGAAAACGGGTTTAAGCCAAAAGCAATTAGTAATATAATAAATAGAAACAATGTACCACAACCAATGTTTAATGCTGAACTTTTACCTGAATTAAACAACTTAAAGAAAAATGAAATCCACCCAATTTATAAGCTTCAGTACCTTTTGCATCACAAAATAACTGTCGAAGAACCACATAAGCGCAGGGGTCCAGTTCAATGCACGAATTGTCAGGAATTTAGACATACTAAAAGTTACTGTCCTCTAGGTAGTGTATGCGTAAAATGCGGTAATCTGCACCATACGTCATGTTGTTATATGGGTAAAGAAGAAATAAAAATGAAAAAGTGCAACAATTGTGGTGGTAATCATAGGGGGGTTGCAGGGGTTGTCCTGTCTTTAAAGAAATTAAAAACATGTTTTATCCCCAGATACCAGTTAAACTGCAATTTAAAGAAGCTCCATCTACCATCTTTAAAAGCCAACCAATTGCTACGAAAGATAGTACAAATCGGTCATAGGTAAGTGTGTTAAGTCTAAATCAAAACATAGCTCATCAAACACAAATGCCTCAGAGCCAAAACATTAATAAACAAAACAACCGTAACCCAAATGTTAATATGGAAAATCTAATACTTAACCTTACGCAAACAATTCATCTCAATTCATGGTTTAATCTACTAATATGCAAACATTGCTTCAAGAACTAATAAAAACACAAAACCAAATGGTTAAAATTTTTCTAGCTCAAAAATGAGTATGTTTAAAATATGTCAATGAAATGCAAACGGCGTTGTGCGCCATAAAAATGATAAAGATATAGATGTGTTTCTTATATCAGAAACTCATTTAACTGGCAAATTCAATTTTTCAATTCCGGGGTTTCAATTCTATTTTACTAATCACCCAGATGGTAAAGCACATGGTGGAACAGATATACTGATTAGAAATAGAATTAGCCATTTATTTATTTACAAGCAACTACAGTCAAAGTTCAATGTCATAAAAAGAGTATAGTGATATACTGTCCATCCACCACGTTTTTCAATAACTGAGAGCCAATTTAAACAATTTTTTGATACTTTGGAACAAAGATATTGAGCAGCTGGCGATTACAATGCAAAATACACGTACTGGGGATCAAGACTTGTAACTCCGAGAGGTAGGCAATTATTTAAATAATTTATGAATGAAATTGCATCGATGACCTGCTAATAGGTCAAAAATACCTGACCTTATTGATTTTGGGGTTACTAAAAATATAAATCGGAATCTAATAGTTGTTATGACAAGCTCTGAGCTTTCAACTGATCATTCTCCCTTCATATTTTCAATCTATGACTCGCCAATTGAAACTTCTGCACCGTACAGATTAACTTCTTCACGAACAAATTGGCTAGCAAAAAATATATTAGTAGCTATATCTACATTAGCCTTTCTATTAATTGTGAGACTGACATTGATGATCAGTCAACATGCTGCAATGGTCTCCACACCACGAAACTTAAAACCACAAAAAAATAAATATTTGACAAACTCACATATTGAAAGGCTTCTTACAGATCTCCAGTCTGAAAGTTTATGATAAAAGATGCTTAAAAAGCTTTAAAATCAGCTTTAAAGCACAAAGTGGACTGCGAACAAAGGATTATGTTCAAAGGCTGTGAATGGGCTTAAAACACCAACTTACGGAGAGTTTCCAATAAGAAACGAATATGGCGATTGGTCTCGCACTGAAGAGGAAAAAGCTAATACTTTTGCCCAGCACTTAAGCAAAGTTTTTCAACCAAACCCTGCTTCAAACGGGTATCAACTCAACGAACTTAATAGCATTTCGACAATTACGCAACAAATTATTATATCCACTGATAAAATTTATAACACAATAAGAAACCAAATTAAATCGAAAAAGTCTCCAGGCATTGATAAAATTACATAATAACAACCACAATAACGCATTCAAACAATGCTACTACAACAACAGAATGTCTCTTGCAAGCTCCTGCTGTCTCTGCTGCTGTGGTATCAAATAATAGCAACAACATGAACGTAACGTTAGCGCAAAGCATAATGCAAAAAAATAAGCAAACCTTCTCAAATCGTTCGGCAGTGCAGACAGGCTTAGACCGCTATATACAAATTAAGCGTAAACTAAGCCCTAACTCTAAAAGTGATAATAAGCCCAAGATCAATCGTATCGACGATAAAAGCGCGACCCAAACGCCTCTTGCAGGCAACAGATTTTCCAGTTTAAGTGAAAATGAAAATAGTGCATCAAACAACGCTGATGGAGTTGTCCCAAAAGTCAGCACCAAACCCCCGCCAATATATGTTCGAGAAAAAAACTCGAATAGCCTTGTGATAAACGTAGTGCAACTTATTGGAAATGGCAATTTTCATATTTCATCGCTTAAAAGGGGAAATCTGCACGAAATTAAGCTACAAATTTACACAGAGCAAACTATCGTGTAGTCTCCAAACATTTAACTGACACAAAAGCAAACTTTTACACTTATCAGTTAAAAAGCTCTAAAGGTCTGCAAATTGTACTTAAAGGCATCGAACCAAGTGTATCCCCAAGTGAAGTGATAAGTGCTCTCAAGGAAAAAGGTTTCAATCCCAAAGTCGCTACTAATATTATAAACAAGAACAAAATACCTCAACCCATGTTCAAAGTTGAATTAGAGCCCGAGAGCAAGTCACTTAAAAAAAAAGAAGTACACCCAATATACACCCTACTCTGCTCTACTCCACCGCAGAATAACTATCGAAGATCCTCACAAACGTAACAACCCGGTTCAATGCACTAACTGCCAAGAGTTTGGCCATACAAAAACGTATTGCACCCTACGTTCTGTATGAGTTGCCTGCGGAGATCTCCATGACACTGCTTCATGTCCCTCAAATAAAACAAACCCAAATGCAATAAAATGCAGCAACTGCGGTGGTAACCACACGGCTAATTACAGGGGCTGCCCAGTTTTTAAGGAACTGAAAACCGCCTGAATCAGCGAATCGCTTCAACCCGCACTCGCCCCGAAGAGATAATAATACGCACCCCGCAGACCCATACCCTAGACACAACTAAACCCGGTGTGTCCTTTGCAAATGCATTGAAATCAGGATTAAACAACACCACACAAAATCTAAACTCACAAACCGTGCCGCATAAGATTCCCATCAACGTGCCAGCACAAAACCCGTCACAGATCATACCCCAAAATAGCATGGAAGCTATGATTGCATCAATGCAGCAAAGCATGATGGAATTCATGTCATTTATGGAAAACACTATGCAACAACTAATGCAAAATCAAAATACACTCATAAAAATGCTCGTAGAACAACAAAGCCAAAAATGAGCACTTTAAATATATGCCTCTGGAATGCCAATGGTGTTTCTCGGCACAAGCACGAACTCTCAATATTTCTAAAGGAACGAGACGTTTCTGCTTCTCGCAGAAACACACCTCACAAATAAATACAATTTCCTAGTTCCCGGTTACGCATTCTACGCCACAAACCACCCAGACGGTCTCCAAACAAACACATTACATGTTTCCCGAGCATATAACCAAACACATGACCACTTCTCACTGCGCGAATATGAATGAAAAGAAAAGGGGGGTCCTTCAAATTCAATTGCTTATAATATCGTCAAAAATTTTAAAATAAACTTGTGAAATTCCGGAGCAGTCCTAGTCGAATGCAAAAAACACGAAGTCTCTATCTATTACCGTTTCCGAGATCCTTTCGTTCATACAGACGGACGGACGGACAGATGGACATGGCTATATCGACTCCTCTATCACTCCTGACCATAATGGGGGTAACTTTGGTGGGTCTCCGACCATTATTTCTATCTGTTACATATATTTGCACAAAACCAATAGGCTCTTGTACCTTCGGTACAGGGCCTAATTACAGTGTTATTTTCGGAATGGAAATTAAGGGTAAAAGATGACTATCTGGTATACATAACATATTACCGAATTCCTCACGCTTATAATGCCTAAACGGATGGTTTAATAATAGCGCTAAATTTATTTCAACGAATAATGTTGTTGGCAGAGTTTCTATTACGTAGTAAAATTGCGATATGCGCGCAAAGAGTAAAACGAAAAGTTTGTTTTAGTTCTGTTTCAACATGTGTTGGAACTGAAACAATTTTTAATTGAAAATAACATTGACATTGCATTAATATCAGAAACACACCTCACAAATAAACATGTTTTAAAATTCACAGGATATACCATAAACAGCACAAATCATCCGGACGGTTCAGGTCATGGGGGTACGGCAGTTATTATTAAAAATAAAATTAAAAGTAGCTCTGTTGAAAATTATAACTATGAATATATTCAAGCTACCAATATTCTTGTGTACGACCATATTGGTCCCTTGACAATTTCAGCTTTGTATAGTGCTCCTAAACATAAAATTACACTTTCACAGTATAATAATTACTTTAACTCTTTAGGACAAAGATTCATAGCTGCTGGCGACTTTAATGCAAAACATATCGCATGGGGTTCCCGCCTGACAAACAGTAAAGGAAAAATACTACTTGAATCAATTCTTTTTAATAACTGCAAACACCTTTCAACTGGCGAGCCGACTTACTGGCCAACAGATCGTCAAAAAATTCCAGATCTAATTGATTTTTGTGTCATTAAAAATATAAATATGAGACTTTTTTCTATTAAATCCCGTTTTGAATTGTCTTCAGACCAATTCAGCTCGATTATAGTACAACATTTGTAACAAATAATTCCACGCCAACACTTTGTAATGCAAAAACCGATTGGGTAGCTTACAAATAGATTTTACATACAAATTTACGATCGGACATTTTATTAAAATCTCCAGATGATATAGAAAATTCCGTGATATACTTCAATGACACTGTAGCTGAAGCAGCGCTCAATTCTTCTCCATCTTTACTTCATAAATAGGTTTCTCATTATACACCTGCCTCAATTCGGCAGAAAATTGAAAACAAGAGAAAACTTCGAAAAATCTGGCAAATTACTACAAAAAAAGACTTAATCGAGCAATTAAGGAATTAAAAGAATCTTCAAAGCAAAACGCTAACAAAAATATTGAGAATTATCTAATTAATTTGACTCCAACCCTAGACACAAACTATTCCCTTTGGAGGGTCACTAAACAATTAAACACAACTACAAATCACAATCCTCCATTGAAAAAGGAAGATGGTACTTGGGCAAAAACAGAACTTGACAAGGCTTCGGTATTAGCTGGCTTTTATGAAGAAGATTTTACTA
This sequence comes from Leucophenga maculata, assembly GCA_035044805.1. Lineage (NCBI taxonomy): Eukaryota > Metazoa > Arthropoda > Insecta > Diptera > Drosophilidae > Leucophenga > Leucophenga maculata. The sequence goes on along the minus strand of JAWNNP010001556.1, from coordinate 28,785 downwards.
ACGACCCTCAAAACTGCGTTCTCGCACCTGAAATTTCAAGCAGTTCAGTCAGTAATATTTCAATTCGATATGTAACTGTCAAAGAGATAAAAAATATTATTGACAAAACAAAAGTAAAAAAATCACCCGGTTACGATATGATAACAGGACGACTGCTCAAAGAACTTCCTTTGAGTGCTCTATGCTACCTCCGAAATTTATTTAACGCTGTGATAAAACTAAAATATTTTCCTAAGACATGGAAAGTGGCCGAGATCATAGCAATACCGAAACCTGGCAAAGATGCTACTTGTCCAGCGTCTTATAGACCAATAAGTCTTTTGCCCATTTTGTCTAATGGTTTTGAACGTTTATTTCAAAATAGGCTACTATCCATACTTGACAACAATTATATTATACCCGATCATCAATTCGGATTTAGAAAACGCCATTCAACTATTGAACAAATACATAGAGTTGTGAATAAAATTTCTACAGACTTTGAAAATAAGAAATTCTGTGTAGGTATTTTTTTAGATGTTGAAAAGGCTTTTGACAAAGTATGGCATAAGGGACTCTTATATAAACTAAGATCCCTTCTCCCTTATGATTTTTATGTATTACTAAAAAGTTACATATCAGATAGGCACTTTTATGTCAAATTCAAAGATGCTATATCTTCAATAAGGCAGATAAAGGCAGGCATCCCTCAAGGGAGTGTACTAGGACCTCTTCTATATGTACTCTATACACATGATATACCTCAACCGGATGAACTATGTTCTATGATTGCAACTTTTGCAGATGATACAATCTTATTTTATGCTCATAAAGATTTACCTATTGCTTCCGAAAATCTTCAAAGAATACTAGATACAACCATTACCTGGTTCAATAAGTGGGCAATTAAAATTAATGAAAATAAAACAACTCAATTAATTTTTACAACTAAACGCGCTTTCTTGCCCATTCCTCTAAAAATAAATAATCTTGACATACCTATCGAAAAATCGACAATGTATTTAGGAATTCACCTAGACAGTAAACTGACTTGGAAGCTACATATTAAGAAAAAACAAAATCAAATAAAAGAAAAGTACCGACAAATGTACTGGCTTATGAAAAAAAACACTAAGCTATCGATGTACAACAAACTATTATTATATAAATGCGTAATAAAACCTATTTGGGCATATGGTCTACAGATATGGGGTACATCAAAAGTATCAAATGGAAATATTATCCAACGGCAGCAAGCAAAAATTCTTCAGCAGATATCAGGAGCAGACTGGTACATTTCCAACGCAGACTTACACAGAGATCTTAAGACACCCACTATTAAAGAGGAAATAGTGGCAGTAAGCACAAAGCATCATCATCGAATTTTAGCTCACTCAAACATTGAGATAAACAACTTACCCATTGTGGAACTGACAACCAGACGGCGTCTTAAGAGGATCAGACCAGTAGATCTACTAAACTAATCATAAGTAGAAATAAATTATAAACATCACTTTCAAATGTAATGTAAGATGATTATGCTATATATCTAGCAGTGAACGTTACGGTATCTCATGAAGAGTGGGGCAGCCGTAAGTATTAGCTGCTTGGAGTGGATGCATATTATCATGTACAGTATATTTTTTTTTTTTTTAGTTGACAAATAATTAAAAGAAATTGTTCTTTTGAAAATTAATTTCATTCCTTAATCACTATTATAAAATGTACTAAATGTTGTTTGACAGATGTATAATACATGGAAGAAAAAAAAAAAAAAAAGATGCTTATAAGGACTGCTTATTATTTATTGTTTCAACCTTACATGCTTGCTATACAGCGTTGCCACAGAGTTACAGATTAATAAGGATTGCCACAATATATTACATTTCAAAAATGAAATACCATTTAATTTCAACTAATACTTTGCTCAAATATATTGCCTCCTTGAAAGTTTCTGAGAGTGCCACAGTGCGACCGATTTCTGCTTCTTTGATGCCCAAGAAAAATCAGATCCACCACAGATAAAGGTGTACCCTGTGAATGACTTCCTGTCAGTTCCATCTCTCGAATTCTTCAGCGCCAACTTGCACACTGAATGCATTATGTCTGGACGTGTGGACAATGCAATATACATCAGGGAACCAATAACAGACTTATATTCTGTTACGTCGACTATTGTGCACACAGCACTTTCGCAAGTGACTTGGAAATGTACTTCCAATGCCATTGTTGCTGTGCGACAATTGTTTATGCCGAACTCATCGAGTAAGCCCTGAATATGCTTTTCCTGACCCACAAGTATCGCACCAGTATCGCCCTCACGCTCAATTTCGAAGAATTTGCTTGATTAGCTTTTACCATTTCACCTAATTCATTGCAAGCCATCAGTATATCTTCAACGTAAACTACTATAACGTTGATCGCCTTCTTATGTGTGGTCTTCGTGTATAGGCAAAGCTCGCTTTCACATGGTCTGTATCCAATCTTCTTAAGAACGCCGGCCAGCTTCGTATTCCAGAACCAACCTGACTGCACGACGCATCCCGAGTTGTCATCAAAAAGCTCCGGCTGCTTCATGTAAACTTCCTTTTGGAGATCTCCATTCAAATATGCCGTTGCCACATCAAGCTGATGAACGTGTAACTCGTAATCAGCCGCCATAGCTAATATCATGCGAATTGTATCATGTCGCACCACTGCAGAATAAGTTTCTTCGTAATCAATGCCATATTCCTGACTACATCGTTTGGCCACCAACCCCGCTTTATATCTGTCTATTTCTCCTGCTGCATTTCTCTTTACTGTAAATACCCACTTACAACCTATGGACTTGTATCCCGCATAATGTGCCTCTTGGCTTGACATCGCCTCGTTCACCTTAACTGGAATTTTCATGTTGCTTAAACATATCATATTCAACACGTTGTATTGTTTACACGGTCGACCTCTTGATCCCGTGTTAAATAACTTTGGTCTGCCTGGTCCAATTTTTTTAGCCACATTTTCAACTGAACTCTTATCTTTTGACTCATTATCGCTTTCATCGCTGCAACTAGCTGTTTCTTCATCTGACTTGATCTCAACACTGTCGCTTGCTTCACTATAGTTGATGCGCTTTATTTCATCACACAATATCATGGATTCCAAGTTCACCGCTGTTTTTGGCTTGCAGCTCACGGATAAACTTTACGTTTCCGGTTTCTTTGTCATATAGGCGATATGCTTTGGACGCTTCCACATATTCTACCATTATGAACTCTTTACCTTTACCAATATTCAACATAGCTCTTCCCATTTCCGTTAAGATTCTGTTGAATCTCTCCTCAACGCCATTCTGTTCCAGTTTATACGGTACACTTACGTGTTTTTTGATGCCCATTTCTTTCACGTATTCGTCAAACTCTTTTTTTGAATACTCTGTACCGTTACCGTTATCACTTTCTATGGCTTTTACTTTCATACCTGTCTGGCGCTTTACCATAACGACATGTTTTTTAAACACTCCGAATGCTTCTGACTTTTGCTTCAGAAAATATACATGCACATAACGGCTCTTATCGTCGATGACGGTGAGGAAACACTTACTCCCACCTTTTGAAATTTTATTCATGGGCCCGCACTCGTCACTGTGCAATAAATCTAAAATGTCTTTTGCTCTATTTTCGGATTTCTCAAATGACCTCACGTGACATTTATTTTTCATAATCGATATCCTCAGCTGCTGACTCAAATGTCAAACCACAAATCATATCCTTGCTTTTTAGTTCACGCAAGCTCTGTATATTTAAATGACCATAACACTCATGCCATTTCACTAGCTCGTCATTTTTTTCGGACGTTTTTGACTCACACAGAAATAACTTGTCCACAGCTTTCGCTGTTACCTTTACTGTCATTAATATAAGCATAATCCTTTCGAAAATTTGCCGTCCAGCCATCAGCCACAGCTGTTCCCACAGATATAAAATTACACTGCAGATCTGTTACATATAAAACTTCCTTTGTAACTCGGCCGCACGCCGCCGTTTCTTTACTTCCAGCCAACTCAATTCTATCTTTGAATTGTCCGAACATATCCCTGTGCGCACACATATGTGACGTAACGCCGCTGTTGATAAACCAATCGTCGCTGCACAAGCTATGGTTCGACGTAGTAACAGCAAACGAACGATTATCTTTCTCCTTTTTGTTGTTGTCTTCATTTCGATCGTTTCTCTTACGCTCACTAGCATCTCTGCCCCTGTCGCTATCATTTCTCGAACATTTTGCAGCTAAATGTCCCTTCATGCCGCATTTGAAGCATTCCAAATCTTGTCGCTTCTGTTTTACTCCGTTATTCTATCTGTACTCGATATGCGTTTTCCTATTAGAACGTGCAACAAATGCTTGTTCAGTTACGTTTTGTTCATTACCCTTGCGTCGCTCACTTTCCTCTGTCAACTTACACTTTAGGACACGCGTGCCACTAATGTAACAACAAAATTCTCATATGACGCCGGTAAACTTGCTAATAACATTATGACGAAGAACTCTTCTTGAAGCGCAATTCCTATTTCGGACAATTTTTCAACAGTAATTGAAAACTCACTCATATGCTTCACTACGTTGTCACTTTCCTTCATAAAGTATAAACTTTCGTGTGATTTCGTATCTACGATATGTTTCTGTTAAGTCGCTGTCGTGGCGCTGTTATTGCGGTGTAATGGCGCTTTTACGCGGTAATGCCGCTGCTGATGCGAAGCAAAATGAATTGGTTACTGTTCAGCCTTTGTTGACGCTGTTATCATTCTGTTAATTCGCACACCAACGCAATGCAGATGCTTATGAGAGACGCTTATTGTTTATCGTTTTAACCTTAGATGCCATTTACACACACCGACTCTGCCGCAGAATTCTTGTTCGAAAAAAAGTTTTTAAGCAAGGGCAACGAGGTTGTCGTGCGGAAGACGAGTCGGTCGGCTGAAAAACAGTGAACGACTCTGTCGACGTTTTCACTTCGAAAAACACATGATTAAAAATCTTAAAAATGTTTTTGACTTGTGTCGGAAGTAGAACTTAAAATTACATCCTGAGAAAGGCACATTTTTCAGTACTCAGGGCGATAAAGCATTTCAGACCATATATATATAGCACTCACTTTACAGTAAAAACAGATCTCATACCATTGACTTATCTTTTCTAAACGGCTCTAAAGCTCTAAATTAACACGTATGAGATTGGAATTAAAGAAATACGAATTTACGGTGGAATATTTTAAGGGGAAAGGCAATTTTATAGCTGATGCTTTATCGAGAATAACAATAAAAGATTCAAAAGACATGAAAAAACAATTCTTAGAAGTCAATACAAGACAGGAGTAAATTTGCAAATGAATGTGTATGAAGTCATTAAAAATTATGACGTCCAAAAAGTAGTGACCTTGCAGATAACACCCTAATAATGTTTATTAAACCACGGGAGAAGGTTATAGCAAGAATTGATATTGGTGACCTTTATACTAATGAAAATCACGACTTAGGACATTTCATTTTCAAAGGCTTAAAACAGAAGCCAGTATTAATGGGCTTACACAAATCAAAGTGGCACCGAGCGAAACAATCTTTCAAAATGTTTCAATATACTGTTTTAAAAATATTGGCAATAAATGTTTGAAAAATCTAATAGAGCTACTCAAGCCGGTAACCCTAATAAAAATAATATGAAATAGAAGCAATACTATCTAAATTCCATTAACAAAACTCTAATGAAAATAGAAAGGCATTACTACTGGAAAGATATGACGCGTCAGATATAAGAGTACGTACGTAAATGTCAAAAATATCAATTGTGAACACAACAACACATGTAAAAATACCTTTAACAGAAACACCAATAGAAGCATTCGATAGAGTCCAAGTTAACACGATTGGCCCATAACCTAAATCGGAAAGTGACAATGAATATGCAGTAACATAAGTGACTTGACAAAATATTTGGTAGCTGTACCAATACCCAATAAAAGTGCAAAAGCAGTAGCTAAAGCAATATTTGATTCTTTTATTATTGAGTGCGGTCCAATGAAGAAGTTCATTACGGACATGGGAACTGAATTCAAGAATTCAATTATACATGATTTATGTAAATATCTAAACATAAAAAAATATTACATCAACAGCTCTTCACCATCAAAAGCTAGGTACTATAGAACGAAGTCACCTAATATTTTCAATAATGATTCTATCAACCCTTATACAAAGCGGACGATTATGCTAAGGAAACTAAGTTTAGGTTAGAATTAGCCTATAAAAGAGGAAGAAATATGTTAGAAGACAAAAAGAAATAGGAGACAGAGTTTTGCTTAAGAATGGTACAGCTCTTAAATTATAACAAAAATATTTGGGAACGTACAATACAATCAGTGTTGAAAATAACGATACCACAGTAATAGCAGACAGAAACAACTTAGAACAACATTTTTAAGCATTATACTTTATTTTAAAAAATTTTATGTATTGTAGTCACATTCACTTTTGTACTTTTTACTTGTTAATTATTATTATGCCTTCGCCTTTACTTGCGTTCAGCTTTTTCGTATCTATATTCTCCGTTATCTCCTTTTCAATGTAACCGTATCCACTAAATCTTACCAGCTAAATATACATAAATGACTTAAATGCTAAATGTCGTTACATTTAAATATATTCTACTACAGCTCGGCCAACCTGACAAAGTGATCGACCTCGATCACCGAATTACTTTTATTTATATATAATACAATTTGATAACTGTTAGTATTAAAGACAGCCGAGATGTTATTAGCATTAATAGTAAGTGTCGCTTCCATCTATCTGATCAACATCTTGTATTTTCCACATTCGAATATTGCATGCTTCAACGAGACCATCATATGGGATTTGCGTTATCTGCCCATTTTCATTATCCCGAATCACAATGATAGATTCATTCGGTAGCTTCTTATGAATCAAATAACGGACCCCTATATTTCGCTATTAATTTTTTATTCACCCCCACGGAACTTTTTTTTTTTTTTATTAAAATTTTTTTCACAAGGTAAACCGAATTATCGTAAATTCTTTTATAACCTTAGTGTCTAAAAATTCAGCCACCAATAGGGGCGCGCCGGCTTAACTATAACTTAAGCAAAAGATATTAATGTTTATAAATAATTAACAAGTATAACAGTTTAACATTTTTAAATTTTTAGAGATCAATTTTTAAATAATCGAATTTTAAATTACTCGAGATCGAGGAGTACGCTGAATGAGATAGCAGTTAGCCTATTGGCCAAACGGTTTTTATGTTGAAAAAGTCTTCCATTGTATCGGCTGGAATGAAAATTCAGCTGTTCAAACTCTGTAGCCATATTTAGGTCTCTGTGCAGCATTGTGTTCTTAACAAACCACTCGCAGCCAGTAATCACTCGCAATATTTTGTTTTGAGCGGTCTGGATTAGCTTGATCTGGCTATCGCAGCGCCAGTTTGTTCTGAGGTCTAAGCAGCCAATAGTGTTTGCCCACAGCAGCTCGAATGCGAGTTCTTAAGATCCTAATATGGGCGGCAAATGTTAATCTTTTATCAAGTGTAATACCCAGGTATTTGGTGTGGTTCAACTGCTGGACAGGCACGTTATCAACTAGCACTGCCGGCGGGGTTTGGCGTTTCAGCGTGAAACATACATTAGCAGACTTATGGCTGTTTATGCATATATTCCAGCGCCTGGCCCATTGTGCAAACATATCGGCATACTCTTGGATGCCGTCCGCTGCCTCAAACTCACAAGTTGCTCTATATGTGACACAGACATCATCTGCAAATGTAGCCAGCATCATGCTATCTGGATCACTGCCCCAATATATGTTTGGCTGCGGCATATCAGCTGTATATAGCGAGTACAGCAGCGGTCCAAGTACGCTTCCTTGGGGTACACCGGCATTCACATTGTACCTCATAGATGTCGCTGAGTAAAATCGCACCGCAAACTGCCTTCCTATAAGGTACGACCGTAGTAGTCCAAAGTAGGGTCCAGGCAAAATGTTCTTTATCTTGACCAATAGACCTAAGTGCCACACTCTGTCAAACGCTTCTCTAATATCAAGAAATAATGCGTTGCAGTACTCCTTGTTTTCGAAACCTTGCAGTATTTCATCTATAATGCGATGCAGTTGCTCAATTGTGCTATGTCCAGCTCGAAACCCAAATTGATGTTCAGGGATTATACCTTTCGTCTCCAGAATTTTAACAATTCGGGCAGCAACTAGTCTCTCAAACACCTTCGAGATCGAGGGGAGGAGATCTCTTTCTGGCTTGCCAGCTTTGTGAATCATTGAAATTAATCCAAATTTCCACTGAGCTGGAAAGTGTTGTAACCTCACAATAGCATTAAAAATTAATGCTATATAGAGGATAGCGTGGCTTGGTAAAGCTTTCAATGTAGCATAGTATATCTCATCATACCCAGGCGCTCTATTCAACTTTTGGCGTCCAATTACCGCAGAGATCTCATTTGGGGCAAAAGGCATGATGGGCATGTCCATTTGAAGTGCTTGTTCTAGGGTCTTCTGAGTCTCGAGTACCTCCTGCTGGCTGGCTAGGTCAAAAGGCTTGAAGCGTTCTGATAAATGTTGCGCAAACACTTCAGCCTGTTCAGAATCTGTTTTGCACCAAACTCCATTAGCATCTGCTAGAGGCGCCTTTCTTGTGCATCTCCTTTTGATAGCGCGCGTCGTTTTCCACAAAGAGTGCGTAGCTTCACTGCCCGTGCCTGTGTTAGCAAGCCGCGCGTCAAACCATGCCGCTTTATGTTCACACAACGCTCGCCGGAGAATCGTCTGGGCGTTGTTCCAAGCTGCCTTGTCCAGCGGGTGCCGAGATCTCATCCACCTAGTGCGGAGCCGTCTTTTATCAGAAATTAGTTGACGAATCTCACTTGTAAGTGGAATACTGGCTGCTGCTAATAGCTTAGGCGGTTTGTGCGTAGCTATTGATGCTGCAATCTTTACTTTGCCAATAAATATGTCAATGGCATCCTCTACATCCTTCCCTGATCTTAATTCCATATTAAGATGCAACGATTGTTCCATCAGCGACTTAGACATCTCCAAATTGGTATGCTTGGATATGAGACGCTCCATTACAGGATATTCCATTGTAGAGGCGTCTAGTGTGATAATTAGGGGCAAATGATCGGAGCTAAGCTCAACGACCGACCGAATATTTGCATGGATGCCTAAAATCCCTTGCGTTATGGCAAAGTCTAAGCAACTTGGAGCACCTCTTCTACCATATGGATACCAAGTTGCACTTCCTGTGGCTAGCGCATTAATTTGCGTATTAAGGATTAGATCCGCTAATGCATTGCCTCTTTGATTGTTTCTGCCTGCACCCCATAACCAGTGTGTTGCATTCCTATCACCCGCAACTAAGCATTTGGAGTCATGCTGCACCAAAACGTCGGAAAACTCATCTGTTGTCCAAGGGAATCTTGGAGGACAGTAGACCGCTCCGAAACTAATCACTCCAAGTGCAGTGTTAATAGCAGCAGATGCCATCTGAATCTTCTCAGTAGATACGGGTTTTAGCGGAAAGTGCACCAGTTTTGTCCTGATCAAGATTGCTGCTCCACCTCTAGCGTTGCCCACACTAGGGTTGTTTGCAGGATAGGCTTCAAATCCGTACAGTTTTGGCGCATTATTGCCTCGGCAATGTGCCTCATTTAGAAGTACGACATCTATTTCGTGTCGCTGTACAAAGCTTTCCAGCTCAAGCAGCTTAGTGGACACACCATCGGCGTTCCACACTAGTATGCGCAGTGGCATTATTATGGCGCTTGCTGCGCTTGTAGCGCAGTGAGTAAATTGAGTATTTGCCCCTGCTGCTGTGTCTGCTGTTGCTGCTGCTGCAGCATCATCATCATCATATTCATCTGCTTCTCCTGAATCAGACGCAGCGAGTTAATATTTTCATTAAGTGCTCGGATGATGGATTAAATATTGTTCCCATCCAAGACAGGTTGCTGGACTTGATTATGGAAATGTCTTTGTCTCTGTTGCTGTTGTTGCTGTGGTAACACAGACTGCATTGCCCCTCTTGCCACATCCGCATAGGAGACGTTAGCTATTGTCTGCCTACCCTTAGCAGTGGCGTGAGTCTCGAGCCTCCCGCTAACAAGTCTCTCATTAACAAGCCTCTCCTTGACTGTTTTTCTTCCACTTATGCCACGTTTAGGCGCTCCTGGAACGCCTTGAATTTGATGCATCCCGAATAATTTGCAGGGTGCTGCTCCCCACAATTAAAGCAAGTACAAGGCTCACTGCGGGGCCGTGTGCAACTACTGCTAGGGTGCTCACCCACACATTTTACACAAGCATACGTCTTGCGGCAGTATTTGGCCGAGTGTCCAAATACTGTTGGCAGCGATGGCACTGCACAACAGCAGTCTGTTTGCGGAGCTTTTCCACTTTGACTCTCATGTTGCACAATTTTCTAATGTTGAGTATGTCCTTGTTGTTGGGCGCTGAAGCAATGTTAAGAAAGAACATATCAACTGGTACTGCATCGGAGTTACCTTGCTCTCTGCGCTTAGGCGAGTGCGCATCAATTAATTTATGACCAATATTGGCCAGCTCGTCTCTGATGCGGCTGTGAAGCATACTGTGGTGCAGCCCCTTCACACAAACCCTGAATGGTCGCTCTTCTTTCAATTGGTAACAATGGAACTCATATTGCTTCTCCTCTAGCCATTTAACAAGGCTACGAAAGGTATCAGTGTTGGCAGCGTAGAGTCGCATGACTCCACCAAACGAGGCTCTGGCTTCTACGTTGTTGATATCAGTTATTTTACTGATGCATTCCATCAGTAAGTTCACATTTTCAACACCTTCCATTACAATTGGCGGTGGCTTAGGCAATACTTTGGCAACTCTTTCTTGTTTTTTGGCTGCTGCAACGGCAGCGGCCTGTTTGCTAGTGCTAGGGAGCTCGCAGAGCTCATCAGTACTACAACTTTCCAAGTCCATTTCATTATCTTGGGTGTCATCTAGAATACTGAACCGGTTTAAACTAGGTTCTGTATTTTCAGTAATGCTAGGATGCCGCTCTGGACTCTTAATGTTCGCCTTCTTCCTTGTTTGCCTAGGCGAAGAATTCTTAGGCAACTTACGTTTGATAGTTTGAAAGCGCACCTGCGCATTATTGTGCATGTTGAAATTAGTTGCTACTTCAGTAGCACTCGAGGTGATGCTTGTTGGCTCTATCACCGGAGGATCCTCCGCATTAAGCGCAGCTCTCAGTGCTTCACCAATGGCTTGCCTTCTACCGGCTGCACAGTCCTTTGGCTGGGTAGTCTTGATTGACATTTTCTGTAACCCTAAAAGTATGCTACACTATCGGGATATTTACCATATACAAGCGATCGAGCTTTGCTTTACCACAGACACGAACCAGTAATCTTTAGGTGTTGTGCTTTATTATTTTTTGGATAAGCTTTCCCACAGCTGTTTTGCACGTGAGCGCCGGCTTTCAGCCGGAGCACTGCTTTTCTAATTGTTTTTATAAACTGGCACAGATTGTTTTTTGCACTTTAACACGTGCACCAGTAAATGAAGTACACTCACCAGTGACCTATTAAAGGCACTGGACACAAAATTTGCCACAATTGTGGTCTTAGTCTCTGATTTTACAATATAGTCAGTAATTAATTCGCGCACGCGTCCGACGTCAACGAAAGCTTCCGACTCATTTGACCCCCACGGAACTGTCTATGTTTTTAATCACAACGAACTCTCCTTCCTGAAATTTAGTTAACTTACACTTCATTTTCTCATGACTCCTTAAGTTGTATTTTTGCACTTCTTCAATCTTATTTATAACTTTCTCAATAATTTTGTCTCTACACCTCCCCTCCGGGGCGGCATTGAATTCGTCTAGGTATTCCGAAAGTTTATCTATGATTTCCCCTCTCTGCTTTTCTCCAAATAATGCCTCACTAGGTGTAATTCCAATTGATCTGCATGCTGAATTATTTTGAGCGAACTCTATTTTACTTAATTGCCTCACCCAATCCGAATGAGACACTGGTTCACTATACTTAGCTAACATCCCTATTAAACTCCTATTCACACGTTCCTCCTGACCATTTGCTTGTGGTGAATGAACTGCAACCTTAACATGACTAATATTTCGTTCATGTAGGAAGCTTGCAAAGTCCTTGGATGTAAAGCAGGAACCTCTATCTGATATACACCTGTTCGGTCTACTATAGTATCCAAAGTACTTATTGAGAGCCGCTATTACTTCCTTTGTGCTCGTACTTAATACTGAATACAATTTTACAAACTTCGTAAATGCATCAATTATGACTAATACATGCTTCCTTTTTGATTGAAGTGACGGAAGAGGTCCTAAATGATCAATATGAATAGCGTCAAATGGCTTAGGGGTCTTAGAAATACTGTGTAAATTTCTTGCATTTGGTCGCTGAGGAGCAGAGTATATAATACACTTTATACAATTCTTTTTAAATTCTGAAATTTTATTTTTCATATCTGGGAAGAAGTAATTATCTTTCATTCTAAGGTAGCATTTGTCTACACCTTGGTGCCCCAGTTGTTCGTGAATGTTCCTTATAATTTCTTTTTCAAATTCTTTTAGTACATAAAGTCTTTAGTTTCATTATTTTTTCTAAATACCACCCCATTTTCCATTGTAAAACTTTCCATATCCTCGTTTTCTAATTTTGTCTTAAGTTGCATAATTTGTCGATCCCTAGATTGCATCACTTGCATTTGAAAATGAATATCTTCCGTTTCTATTACCTCTATTTTATCTTTGCACTCCACTGTTCTGCTTAAAGCGTCTACATGACTCATCTTTGTTCCAGCTCTATGCACAATTCTATAATTATAATTTTCAAGCTCTAAGGCCCATCTTGGTATTCTGTTGTTTATTGTTTTCTTACTTAACGTCATAGCCAATGAATTGCAGTCTGTAATTATTTTAAATTCAATTCCTTTTAAATACACTCTATACCTTCTCAATGAATATATTATCGCTAAAGTCTCTAACTCAAAGCTATGATATCTGCTCTCCACATCAGAAGTTCTTTTTGAAAAATACGCAATCGGATGAAAATGACCATCATCCTGTTTTTGAAGCAGAATCCCTCCAAATCCTAAGGCACTAGCATCACAATGCAACAACGTTTCCCTTGTGTTCTTATAAATTGCTCAAACCGGGCTTGATTTTAATTTATTCTTAAGGGTTCGGAATGCACTTATACACTCATCTTCAAATACGTACTTTGTATTTTTCTTAAGCAATTCATAAAGTGGGCGTGCTAACATTGAAAAAGATTGAACAAACTTCCGGAAATACGAGCATAATCCAATAAATGCATGACGATCTCTTTGGTTGTTTGGACACGGATAATCCTTAATTGCTTTTATATGACTATCTGAAGGTTGAATACCACTTGCCTACATATTGTATCCTAAATATTCTATTTTGTCGAATGCGAATTTACACTTGCTATATTTCAATTTCAATCCATTTTGCGCAACTACTGACAACACCCTCGCAACTAAATTTATATTATCCTCAATTGTTTTGGTTGCTATTAATATATCGTCCATATAAACCACTATTTCATTTCTATCGATAAAATTTCTTAATACTTTTGTTATAAAACGCTGAAAAATTCTTTATCTGGTGAAATCCGGATTTTAAATCTATAGTCAATGCACATTCTAGTTTCACCTGATTTTTTCTTAACAAGAACAATTGGTGAAGCATAAGAGGAGTCGCTATGCCTTATAATGTTTTTACTCATTAGATCGTCTATGATTTTTGTAACTTCATTTTTCTCTGCAAACGAAAGTCGTCGCGGTGAACAATATGTAGGAGAATCAGAAGTAAGACACATTTTTGCTTCGTACTCAATATTCTCACCGTTCCTAATCGTATTATTAACATAAAATTTTTCTAATATTTGCCTATACATTTCTTGCAATCTTGAAGGAAGCTTAGGGTTTATATCAATTATCTCATCACTATCCTCGGGCAAAGCGATGTTAAAAATTCCATCAAATTCGTTTTCTGAACCTTATTTTCAATGTTAATATTATTTTTATTTTTTACAAAAGGATTTCTTGCATACAGTTTAATATTAAATTCTAGTAGAAAATCTCTTCCTAACAAAAGGTTACAAGGAAGTTCATTATCTGGCAAAATATTAAAAACAATTTCCCTCTCTATTTTGTTAAATTTAATTAAAACGTTTACCGTTCCTTTTTGGTTTTACGGACATACGACCCACTCCTTTAAATGACCTTTGAGGATACGCTCTGCGCAATGTGACATTCTTCGGAACTATTACTTCTCTGATGAAACTGCTTGGGCTCCCTGTATCGAAAAGTGCATGCATATTTTCATGTTTCAAATTATTTGATTTTGTTTCAACACTTACCATATTATTATAAATAATCTCGGTACCACCCATTTCATTTGTCACTGTCGTAATGGCCCTCTCAGGACAATCCCTGTACCCGTGATTCGATTGGCCGCATCTGAAGCACGCACCCCGAGCGCGTGGTGGTCTGTTGCACTGTTTGGCCATTTGTCCATACATTGAGCAGTTGAAACACCGTACCAAAGGTGCCATTAATCGTGGTTTACCATTTGGAGCATATGCTGGCTGAAGCTGACTGAAGTTCATGGAGGTTGGCTGAGGTTGATTCCGCTGAAGTTGGCTGAAGTTGACTGACGTTGGCTGATGTTGATTTCGCTGAAGTTGGCTGAAGTTGAGTGCAGTTGGCTGAAGTTGATTCGGCTGAAGCTGACTTGGCTGAAGTTCACTAAAGTTGACTGAGGTTGGCTGAAATTGATTTCGCTGAAGTTGACTCGGCTGAAGCTGACTCGGCTGAAGTTGACTAAAGTTGACTGAGGTTGGCTGAAGTTGGCTGAAGTTGACTGAAGTTTACCGAAGTTGGCTGAAGTTGATTCAACATTTTATGCCCGCATTTTTCCTAGGTAAGCAGAACTTTCTTTAGTTCTTTTATTGAAGAAACAGTACTAAAATACATTATTAGGGTTGTATCACATAATCCCTCCACTATATACTCTAGTAAATCGCTCTCACTTATTTTTGTATGTAATGCAATTTCCTGCATTGACAACACATAATACAACGCTGTTTCGCACCCTTTATTCCATTTGCGTATTTCTAGCTGTTTCAGAACATCCTTCATTTGGTTTGTTTTACCAAATTCGATGAGCAATTCAAACTTCACATTTTTCCAATTAGTAATTTCAGCAGTGCGCACTAGCACCTTTGCACTACCAACCATTAAGCGACGCGCCCATAAAAATTTTATAGTGTCATTGCAATCATAAGTAGCCATTATGTTCTCAAAGTCGGCCATCCATCTGTGTATACCAATTTGATCGTCGCCTGAAAACTTGCCTACCATATCTTCCATGTCCTTCGGCAGCAAGTTAATACCCGATCGATCGCTTGTCGATTCCAGTCGGCTGATTTCCGTTTGCAATTGCAAAATACGTAGTTTTTGTTGCAGCTCGCCTTCCAGCTGAGATAATTCATTCGAACCTGCAAATCGTGCCCTCTCACGTAAATCATCATCAGATGACGCATCAGTAGCAAATGTAGATGGCGCAATTGCATTCACGTCAATAGCTGGCACAGACTGTTTCACAAAGCCGCCAGCGTTTGCAAAAAGGTTATATTTCTTTATGTTAACAATCGCAGCGTTCACCTCTTCAATGTCCTCAAATTCACTATGCCGCATACTCTCACCAACATTTGTTGCTTCTCCACGAATCCTAACCTTGTCACCACACTGCATGTTTGCGCCGCCGTCCACCGATTTAGTTGACGCCATCAATAGTCCGTTTGCTTTTACTTTCGAGCGGGTGTTCATTAATGTAATTTAATTTCGTAGCCACAACTGATGTTGTAGTCACATTCACTTTTGTGACTACTATTATTATGCCTTCGCCTTTACTTGCGTCCAGCTTTTTCGTATCTATATTCTCCGTTATCTCCTTTTCAATGTAACCGTATCCACTAAATCTTACCAGCTAAATATACATAAAATGACCGTTTGCCGTTTGCTTTTACTTTCGAGCGGGTGTTCATTAATGTAATTTAATTACGTAGCCAAAACTGATGTTGTAGTCACATTCACTTTTGTACTTTTTACTCTTTTACTATTATTATGCCTTCGCCTTTACTTGCGTCCAGCTTTTTCGTATCTATATTCTCCGTTATCTCCTTTTCAATGTTACCGTATCCACTAAATCTTACCAGCTAAATATACATAAAATGACTTAAATGCTAAATGTTGTTACATTTAAATGTATTCTACTACAGTATACAACATTAATATAAAACAAGAATTAAAAAATTTTTGTACATTTAAAATAATCAGGCGTGCTTCGTTTTCACTTACTTTTGCGTTTTGCGATTTTAGTGATATATTGATCAAAATTATTGATCTTCTTTGTGCTTGCTGTCATTTTCAGTGCAAATTTGGTTTAGGTTTGACACATGCGTCTATTTGTGCTAAAAAAAAAGTTATTAGGAGTGAAAGGTCAAAATTTTATTTAATTTTTTTTTTGTGGATTTTTTCGAAAACGGTAAGTTTTACTTTGGATCTTTAATTCTAATGGTGTACCCATGCTTTCCCCCAAAACTAAGCTCTGTTGAAATTTTTGTTATTTAAAATGTCTATTTTGACCGAACTATGTAAAAATCAAATAAGTTTTTTTTTTTTATAGTTTTTTTCTTTATTGGATCTTCTCTTGATGCGAGACTAACAATAATTTATCAAATCTTAATCTAGTTGTGTTTTACACAAAGCCCCCCGGTTGGAGACTTATGTAGTTACAGCGGCCCTAAGAGCACATCACAGGGCTGGGAGGTCATTTCTCCTGAGTCGTAATTGTATATGGAGTAGTGTTAGAGATCTTGCGAGTGGATTAGGGTGAGAGTTAAGTTTACACTCATAGGTCTGCTTGTATCGATCTATTTCAGTTTTCACAGTTGGGATGTTAAGATCATTGTGAATGTGAGTATTGCGAGTATACCAAGGTGCTCCGGTGAGAGTTCTAAGTATTTTTGAATGAGCTCTTTGTATTATATCAACGTTACTGGAACTCGCATTGCCCCATAACTGTGAGCCGTACGTCCAAATAGGCTTTATTACGGAGTTGTAAAGAAGCAACTTGTAGTCCAAGCTTAAGGGGGACCGCGGATTTATAAGCCAGTGTAGGGAATTGGCTTTTAGCTTTATCTGTGTTTTCTTGGCTTCAATATGTTTACGATAAGTCTTTCGTCTTTCGAGATGAATGCCGAGATGCCCGACGTCATTGGCCTGTGGGATCACAATGTTGTTTAGAGTCAGCGATGAACAAGTACCTCTGTTTAGAGTGAATGTGACGTGTTTGCTTTTTTGCTCATTAACTTTTATGCGCCAGTTAGCTAGCCACTCCTCGAGAAGAATGAGATGGTCTGCTAGTAGTCTAGTTGCTATTATTGGGCATCTAGATCTACTTAAGATTGCTGTGTCATCAGCAAATGTGGATATTGTAAGTCTGTGATCCGTTGGTATTTCTGACGTGTATAGAACATATAACATAGGACCGAGAACGCTGCCTTGGGGTACTCCAGCTTTAATTTAAGACTCTTGTGTTATGTAGTCATTCTGACGTACCGTGAATACTCTAATACTGAGGTATGATTCTAGAGTTTTGTGAGTATTTCGGGTTATCAATACTTTTATTTTGTACTTAAGTCCATCAAGCCACACGCGATCAAATGCTTGAGCTACATCGAGAAAGATTGCGGAACAGTATTCACAGAGTTCGAACGCTGTTCTAATCTCTGAGGTTAATCGGTTTACCTGTTCGATAGTGCCATGGTTTTCACGAAACCCAAATTGGTGGGTGGGAATAACGTTCTGCATGTGTGAGTTGATTTTTAAAAGAACCAACTTTTCGAACAGTTTGGATAGGCAGAATAGTAGGCTTATGGGTCTATATGACACTGCCTGTGTTTTATCCTTTCCGGGTTTCGGTATCATGACTATGACCGATTTCTTCCACTGAGTTGGAAAATATCCGCATTTAAAAATCGCGTTGTACAATTTTGTGATATATGTCACAGCCGGGCTGGGAAGCTCCATGATAATTTTTGGGGAAATTAAATCATGACCTGCAGCCTTCTTGGGATTGAGCTGGGCTTTTATCACTTTATGAACTTCCTGGGTGTAAACTCTGAGGGGTTCAGAGTATTTCGTGTTCGAAGGAGAGGGAAGAACAAAAGCGTTTGTAGACGGATTTGGTTGAAAAACAGTTCTTAGGTGGTTTGCAAAAACTTCAGCTTTTTCTATGTCCGTGGTCCAGTGTGGTCTCTTTTGGGTGTAGAGACTATTGCCGGTGATTTAAGGTCTGCACGCGCTTTCCACAGGGCTTGTTGGAGAAATTTTTTTTTTTTAAACATTTATTTATTGGTCGTCCTGTTATCTTCTAGACAACTTAAACCAATTAGTAATAAAATAAAATATTACAGCTAAGCTTATTAAAAAATAATTTTATGGTTTGTGAGGCAAAATAATATATAGTATACTAGCTTTATCCGCGACTTCGTCCGCGGATCTTCCGATAAAAAGTAGCATAACTAATTACTTTTCTTATTTTGCCTCATTTGTGAAAATATACGGCGGGTGGTGTACCGCCTCTCTAATTTTGACCAAACTTAACCCGTTTACTTCACATGATCCTCTTAACATGTATACCAAATTTCATCTCTGTACCTTAAATGAATGCAAAGATATCACAAATTTTGATAGTCTCTTATATGGGGGGTGGGGCAACGCCCCCTCCGATTTTGTCAAAACTTAACAGGTTGACTTATCCTCATCCTCTTAACATGTATACCAAATTTTATTTCTGTACCTTAAATGGATGCAAAGATATGACAAATTTTGATTGTCTCCTATATGGGGGGTGGGGCAACGCCCCCTCCGATTTTGTCAAAACTGAACAGGTTGACTTCTCCTCATCCTCTTAACATGTATACCAAATTTTATTTCTGTACCTTAAATGGATGCAAAGATAAGACAAATTTTGATTATCGCTTATATGGGGGGTGGGGCAACACCCCCTCCGATTTTGTCCAAACTTAACAGGTTGACCTCTCCTCATCCTCTTAACATGTATACCAAATTTCATCTATGTACCTTAAATGAATGCAAAGATATGAAAAATTTTGATTGTCGCTTGTGGCCCTTTATCATGTATACCAAATTTCATCTCTGTACCTTAAATGGATGCAAAGATATGACAAATTTTGATTGCCGCTTATATGGTAAGTGGGGCAGTACCCCCTCCGATTTTGTCCAAACTTAATAGGTTGAATTCTCCTCAGCCTCTTAACATGTGTACCAAATTTCAGATTTGTACCTTAAATAGATGCAAAGATATGACAAATTTTGATTGTCACTTTTATGGGGGGTGGGGCAACACCCCCTCCGATTTTGTCCAAACTGAACAGGTTGACTTCTCGTGGTCCTTTTAACATGTATACCAAATTTCATTTCTGTACCTTAAATGGATGCAACGATATGACAAATTTTGATTGTCGCTTATATGGGGGGTGGGGCAACACCCCCTCCGCTTTTATCCAAACTTAATAGGTTGACTTCTCCTCAGCCTCTTAACATGTGTACAAAATTTCATCTCTGTACCTTAAATGGATGCAAAGATATGACAAATTTTGATTGTCGCTTGTATGGGGGGTGGGGCAACACCCCCTCCGATTTTGTCCAAACTGAACAGGTTGACTTCTCGTGGTCCTTTTAACATGTATACCAAATTTCATTTCTGTACCTTAAATGGATGCAAAGATATGACAAATTTTGATTGTCGCTTATATAGGGGGTGGGGCAACACCCCCTCCGCTTTTATCCAAACTTAATAGGTTGACTTCTCCTCAGCCTCTTAACATGTGTACCAAATTTCATCTCTGTACCTTAACTGGATGCAAAGATATGACAAATTTTGATTGTCGCTTGTATGGGGGGTGGGGCAACACCCCCTCCGATTTTGTCCAAACTGAACAGGTTGACTTCTCGTGGTCCGTTTAACATGTATGCCAAATTTCATCTATGTACCTTAAATGGATGCAAAGATATGACAAATTTTGATTGTCGATTATATGGGGGGTGGGGCAACACCCCCTCCGATTTTATCCAAACTTAATAGGTTGAATTCTCCTCAGCCTCTTAACATGTGTACCAAATTTCATCTCTGTACCTTAAATGGATGCAAAGATATGACAAATTTTGATTGTCTCTTATATGGGGGGTGGGGCAACGCTCCCTCCGATTTTGTCCAAACTTAACAGGTTGACTTCTCGTGGTCCTTTTAACATGTATACCAAATTTCATCTCTGTACCTTAAATGGATGCAAAGATATGACAAATTTTGATTGCCGCTTATATGGTAAGTGGGGCAGTACCCCCTCCGATTTTGCCCAAACTTAATAGGTTGACTTCTCCTCAGCCTCTTAACATGTGTACCAAATTTCAAATTTGTACCTTAAATAGATGCAAAGATATGACAAATTTTGATTGTCACTTTTATGGGGGGTGGGGCAACACCCCCTCCGATTTTGTCCAAACTGAACAGGTTGACTTCTCCTGGTCCTTTTAACATGTATACCAAATTTCATTTCTGTACCTTAAATGGATGCAAAGATATGACAAATTTTGATTGTCGATTATATGGGAGTGGGGCAACACCCCCTCCGATTTTATCCAAACTTAATAGGTTGAATTCTCCTCAGCCTCTTAACATGTGTACCAAATTTCATCTCTGTACCTTAAATGGATGCAAAGATATGACAAATTTTGATTGTCTCTTATATGGGGGGTGTGGCAACGCTCCCTCCGATTTTGTCCAAACTTAACAGGTTGACTTCTCGTGGTCCTTTTAGCATGTATACCAAATTTCATCTCTGTACCTTAAATGGATGCAAAGATATGACAAATTTTGATTGCCGCTTATATGGTAAGTGGGGCAGTACCCCTCCGATTTTGTCCAAACTTAATAGGTTGACTTCTCGTGGTCCTTTTAACATGTATACCAAATTTCATTTCTGTACCTTAAATGGATGCAAAGATATGACAAATTTTGATTGTCGATTATATGAAGGGTGGGGCAACACCCCCTCCGATTTTATCCAAACTTAATAGGTTGAATTCTCCTCAGCCTCTTAACATGTGTACCAAATTTCATCTCTGTACCTTAAATGGATGCAAAGATATGACAAATTTTGATTGTCGCTTGTATGGGGGGTGGGGCAACACCCCCTCCGATTTTGTCCAAACTTAACAGGTTGACTTCTCGTGGTCCTTTTAACATGTATACCAAATTTAATTTCTGTACCTTAAATGGATGCAAAGATATGACAAATTTTGATTTTCGCTTATATGGTAAGTGGGGCAACACCCCCTCCGATTTTATCCAAACTTAATAGGTTGAATTCTCCTCAGCCTCTTAACATGTGTACCAAATTTCATCTCTGTACCTTAAATGGATGCAAAGATATGACAAATTTTGATTGTCGCATTTGTGGTGGGTGGGGCAACACCCCCTCCGATTTTGTCCAAACTGAACAGGTTGACTTCTCGTGGTCCGTTTAACATGTATGCCGAATTTCATCTCTGTACCTTAAATGGATGCAACGATATTACAAATTTTGATTGTCACTTTTATGGGGGGTGGGGCAACACTTCCTCCGCTTTTATCCAAACTTAATAGGTTGACTTCTCCTCCGCCTCTTAACATGTGTACCAAATTTCATCTCTGTACCTTAACTGGATGCAAATATATGACAAATTTTGATTGTCGCTTGTATGGGGGGTGGGGCAACACCCCCTCCGATTTTGTTCAAACTGAACAGGTTGACTTCTCGTGGTCCGTTTAACATGTATGCCAAATTTCATCTATGTACCTTAAATGGATGCAACGATATGACAAATTTTGATTGTCGCTTATATGGGGAGTGGGGCAACACCCCCTCCGATTTTATCCAAACTTAATAGGTTAACTTCTCCTCAGCCTCTTAACATGTGTACCAAATTTCATCTCTGTACCTTAAATGGATGCAAAGATATGACAAATTTTGATTGTCGCTTGTATGGGGGCAACACCCCCTCCGATTTTGTTCAAACTGAACAGGTTGACTTCTCGTGGTCCGTTTAACATGTATGCCAAATTTCATCTATGTACCTTAAATGGATGCATCGATATGACAAATTTTGATTGTCGCTTATATGGGGGGTGGGGCAACACCCCCTCCGCTTTTATCCAAACTTAATAGGTTGACTTCTCCTCAGCCTCTTAACATGTGTACAAAATTTCATCTCTGTACCTTAAATGGATGCAAAGATATGACAAATTTTGATTGTCGCTTGTATGGGGGGTGGGGCAACACCCCCTCCGATTTTGTCCAAACTGAACAGGTTGACTTCTCGTGGTCCTTTTAACATGTATACCAAATTTCATTTCTGTACCTTAAATGGATGCAAAGATATGACAAATTTTGATTGTCGCTTATATAGGGGGTGGGGCAACACCCCCTCCGCTTTTATCCAAACTTAATAGGTTGACTTCTCCTCAGCCTCTTAACATGTGTACCAAATTTCATCTCTGTACCTTAACTGGATGCAAAGATATGACAAATTTTGATTGTCGCTTGTATGGGGGGTGGGGCAACACCCCCTCCGATTTTGTCCAAACTGAACAGGTTGACTTCTCGTGGTCCGTTTAACATGTATGCCAAATTTCATCTCTGTACCTTAAATGGATGTAACGATATGACAAATTTTGATTGTCGCTTATATGGGGGGTGGGGCAACACCCCCTCCGATTTTATCCAAACTTAATAGGTTGAATTCTCCTCAGCCTCTTAACATGTGTACCAAATTTCATCTCTGTACCTTAAATGGATGCAAAGATATGACAAATTTTGATTGTCTCTTATATGGGGGGTGGGGCAACGCTCCCTCCGATTTTGTCCAAACTTAACAGGTTGACTTCTCGTGGTCCTTTTAACATGTATACCAAATTTCATCTCTGTACCTTAAATGGATGCAAAGATATGACAAATTTTGATTGCCGCTTATATGGTAAGTGGGGCAGTACCCCTCCGATTTTGTCCAAACTTAATAGGTTGACTTCTCCTCAGCCTCTTAACGTGTGTACCAAATTTCATATTTGTACCTTAAATAGATGCAAAGATATGACAAATTTTAATTGTCACTTTTATGGGTGGTGGGGCAACACCCCCTCCGATTTTGTCCAAACTGAACAGGTTGACTTCTCGTGGTCCTTTTAACATGTATACCAAATTTCATTTCTGTACCTTAAATGGATGCAAAGATATGACAAATTTTGATTGTCGCTTATATGGGGGGTGGGGCAACACCCCCTCTGATTTTATCCAAACTTAAAAGGTTGAATTCTCCTCAGCCTCTTAACATGTGTACCAAATTTCATCTCTGTTCCTTAAATGGATGCAAAGATATGACAAATTTTGATTGTCGCATGTGTGGTGGGTGGGGCAACACCCCCTCCGATTTTGTCCAAACTGAACAGGTTGACTTCTCGTGGTCCGTTTAACATGTATGCCGAATTTCATCTCTGTACCTTAAATGGATGCAACGATATGACAAATTTTGATTGTCACTTTTATGGGGGGTGGGGCAACACCCCCTCCGATTTTGTTCAAACTGAACAGGTTGACTTCTCGTGGTCCGTTTAACATGTATGCCAAATTTCATCTATGTACCTTAAATGGATGCAACGATATGACAAATTTTGATTGTCGCTTATATGGGGGGTGGGGCAACACCCCCTCCGATTTTATCCAAACTTAATAGGTTAACTTCTCCTCAGCCTCTTAACATGTGTACCAAATTTCATCTCTGTACCTTAAATGGATGCAAAGATATGACAAATTTTGATTGTCGCTTGTATGGGGTTGGTGCAACACCCCCTCCTATTTAGTCCAAACTTAACAGGTTGACTTCTTGTGATCCTTTTAACATGTATACCAAATTTCATCTCTGTACCTTAAATGGATGCAAAGATATGACAAATCTTGATTGTCACTTATATGGCGGGTGGGGCAACACCACCACCGCTTTTATCCAAACTTAATAGGTTGACTTCTCCTCAGTCTCTTAACATGTGTACTAAATTTCATCTCTGTACTTTAAATGAATGCAAAGATATGACAAATTTTGATTGTCGCTTGTATGGGGTTGGTGCAACACCTCCTCCTATTTAGTCCAAACTTAACAGGTTGACTTCTTGTGATCCTTTTAACATGTATACCAAATTTCATCTCTGTACCTTAATTGGATGCAAAGATATGACAAATTTTGATTGTCACTTATATGGCGGGTGGGGCAACACCACCACCGCTTTTATCCAAACTTAATAGGTTGACTTCTCCTCAGCCTCTTAACATGTGTACCAAATTTCATCTCTGTACCTTAAATGGATGCAAAGATATGACAAATTTTGATTGTCACTTATATGGGGGGGGGGGATGTGCAACGCCCCCTCCGATTTTGTCAAAACGTAGCCTATGTTCTTTTCCATCATCCCATCTATCTCTATTCCAAAATTCAGACGAATTGGTTGAGCGGTTTAGCCGTAAAAGAGGAACATACATCCATACATACATCCATCCATACAAACTTTCGCATTTATAATATTAGTAGGATGAACACAAAATAATGCTGCTGTCTGCAGGGGTATTACGGGAGAGGAATATATGTACAATAAATTATTTACTCCTTAAATGTAACTCCCTAGGTAAAATTCTTTGCAAGCGTCGCTTTATTTTTACTCCTGACTTCCTTCTGCGTTCCAAGAGGCGTCTGGCTAGCTGGTTTGGGTGACTATTAAGTCGTTCTATATAGTCAGCGGTCTGCTTGTTAATAACATCCCCGATTTTAGGGACTTTTAGGTCCTTTTCTAAGTTTGCTGTGCGCATATACCAGGGCGCTCCTGTTAATCTGCGAAGGATCTTCGACTGTAGGATGCGTATTTTGTTTATGTGGGTTTTTGCAGCAATGCCGTACACTTGTATCCCATAACGCCAGGCGGGTGCGATGATTGCCTTGTAAATGTGCACCTTATTTTTCAGCGATAGATTGTTTTTGCCGTTGAGAAGCCAGCCCAATTTATTTGCCTGGCGTATAGGGATGTTACGACCGCATTAATATGTGATCCAAATGTGAGGCGTTTATCCAGGTACACTCCTAGACATTTATACCCAGTATAGTGTCCAATCAGCTGACCCAGGAGGAAGACCCCAGGGAATTCGTCACGTCTGAGTGTGTATGTCACTGATGCACATTTGCTGAGATTTATACCAATATTCCACTTTTTAGCCCATTTGCCAAATTTATAAAGATATAACTGCAGCATATCAGTGGCGTTGTACACGCACTCATCTCTGGCACGGATGGCCAAATCGTCAGCAAATATAGCTGTGAGAAAGTCCAGAGAATCTACCATCGGGACGGTACGCCCAGTGGGCATGTCCCAAGTGAATAGAGTACGCAAGGTGGGACTTAATATACTTCCCTGTGGAACACCTGCACAGATTTTTTTCGTACTCGACTCCACACCATCAAGAAGCACCGAAAAGATCCTGTCGATCAGGAAACTACTTAATATCATAAATAGCTGCGGTGGGAGGATGCTTTTTAATTTGTATAATAGACCGTCGTGCCATACCCTGTCAAAAGCCTGACGGATGTCCAAGTAAACAGCGACTGTATACTCCTTTGCCTGGAACCCATCTAGGATAAAGTTCACCACCCTATTCAGCTGCTCAGGGGTTCCGTGTGCCTTCTTGAAGCCAAACTGAAATGGTGGTATCCTCTGGTTGACCTCATCGATCGCTAGTATCCTCGTCAACAGGCATCTCTCGAATAGTTTCGCAGTGGACGACAGCAGGCTGATGGGTCGGTATGACTCAACGTCAGACGGGCTCTTCCCGTTCTTGTGTATCATAACGATTTGAGCCTTTTTCCAAAGTTTTGGGAAGTGCCCAATTCTCAACGCAGCGTAAAAAAGAAGTACTAAAAAGAGTACCGCTCTGAATGGTAGTGCTTTCAGCGTCCTATTATCGAGACCATCTTCGCCTGGGGCCTTTCTATTTTAAGTGCTTTGATGTGGGACTGAATCTCCTCGATAGTGATAGGATTAGCTGGGAGAGCCAGCTGCCCACGTCTGTCCAGTACCCTTTGTACTCGTCTCCTGTGACTACCGGATGTGGACTCGAAGAGTTGGAACCTAGTCTCTAAATGCTCAGCAAAAGTTTCCGCACGATCTTGGGGGGATCTGGCCCAACTCCCATCTGTTTTACGAATAGGGAACTTTGGTGGTGTTTGTCTCTTGTATTGTTTCGTAAGAGACCACAGAGAACAGTTTGTACCCGCGTTCGGATATATGTTTTCCAGGAAAAAGTCAGTATCTTGCTGTTTTTGCCTGATAAGCAGCTTTTTGATCCTGTTTGACACTCTTCGGTATACTTTATACACAGCAGGATTTCGCGTGCGAACATACTCTCTTCTTAGTCTCCTCTTTATCAGGAGAAGAGCTTCAGTAGCTGGGTGAATCCTCGTTTGCGGTCTGAAATACTGGGAATGGTTTTCTTTTCTTGCAGTGGGGGCAGCCGAGTGCACTTTATTGAGAAAAAGCGTCTAGGGTAATTTCTAACAACAATCGTCTTTTGCGCCTTGGACTGCGACGAGCTAGCTACTTCGACCACGAGGGGGAGATCGGAAGAGAGTTCGTACTCTGTTCTGATGTTCAGTTTATCGGCTCGAAATACGTTGTAGATAAAAAAGTCTAAGGCACTTGGTGAGTGCTGCTGGGCGTATGGAAAGTGGGTAGCTTGCCCTGTAATCTATTCCCTCTCGTGTCCGCTCTGAAGTTCCCCCAAAACAGATGCTTGGCGTTGAAGTCTCCTCCGATTAAAAACTTTCCTCCAAGATTTCTAAAAAGGAGCTCAAAGTTCGCTGTAGACCAGGTGTGTTGTGGAGGTAGATAAAGGGAGGATATAAGCAGATCACCTTTGCTGGTGGATACCTGAATGGTAACCATTTGTAACTGGGCTTTTCTCACTGGTGCCACTTGAAAATAGCTGATTCCTTGTCTTATCAGGACAACTGCTCCTCCTCTTGGTGTCCACTTTAGAAGATAGGGCTTTAATCGCTAATTTTAGGCTTGAGGTGCTGCTAGGAGGCTCGTGTGCTCCTGTTGGGGCCTGCCTGCTGTTGGTCTTTTTTATTACTCTAGGGGGGTTGACAATATGTAGACCTGTCCGAACTGAATCTGAGTATGAAAAATCGCCTTGGACCATAGCTGCAGGAACGAAGTCTATACCGCGGTTTTGGTTATTGGCGTTGCGCCCATTTTTGAAAGAGGTGATAGTACAGCGCTCGTTTAACCTAGCTTTGTAGACGCGGCAGCCTTTGTATCTAGCAGCAGTTGTTAGGCATCAACTTCTCTGTGATATCTCCATTCGCCTCGCGATTTATTTTTCGAGGTGGAGGGTTGTACAGTCCAATCACCTTATGCCCCTGTGCTTTGAACTCTTCCTTTATGCGCTCAGAGGGGGTGGTGCTGGCAAGGTTACGAACAATCATCCTGTATGGTTTGTCTTCCCGCAGCTGCTAGGTGTAGTGCTGCGTGTTATGGCGTTAAGAAGTCGTACCAAAGTGCGGTAGGAGTCTGAATCTTCAGTAGAGACCCTCAAGGACCCATCTCTTCTAAATTGAAGGGAGTAGTTTTCCGGGCCAATGGCCTGATCCAGATCTTGCTCCATCTGATTTCCATCAGAGACATCCACAATGTTAATGGGGGGTGGTTTGCGTATCTTGCGTGGGATCTTTTGAATTTTGACACCTTCAGCGTTGTCACAACCATCTGCTATCATATCAGCCTGACGCACTTCAATTTCTGACAAGTCTTCTTCTTTCCCTTCATTTGTCAGAATAGCAAATTGGTTGGTGCAATTTGAAGGTTCCCCTACTGAAGGTACAGCTGTCTTGTTTTGGATTAACAGCTTCCCTTTTTGGAGGGCGGGTTAAAGACCACGCTGGCAAAGGTTCCACCCATATTTTTTGGCGCCAATTGGTGCATGTAGACACCGGCTGTAGCAATTGAGGCTATAACTTTCAATCATTTTTGTTTAATTTTGCAGCGAAAATTTTATACAAAATGAATAAAGCAATGTTTATTAATATTAATTATCAACGTCTTGTTAGTTATTGTTTTTGCAAGAAAAAGCAATAAAAACAAATATTCAATAAAGTTTGTATATAAGAAACAAAATCAATATCGAGAAAGAAAAAAAAAACACACTCCCGGAATTTTTTTGTTTTTGATTTTTTCCTTTTCAAAGTTTTTGACTAACGGCACTGTTTTATGACAACTGTTGGTGAAGACACAGAAAGGGACAAGTGCTCGCCCGTTGGCGAGACGATAAACAGCAAAATTATTTTAATATTGCTGTAAATCTATTTTTATCCTGATGCCGGTATCACTATTGTGATACCCAAACAACAATAAAATAATATGCTGCTGAGCGACAGCTAAGATAACGTTAGAATTTTGTGAAACTGTTTCGCGCACACGACCGTTTAGATAGAATGCGCAATTGCAACTGTGTTGGAGAAACACGTTCGATGTATCGTCTCT
>JAWNNP010001555.1:0-10292 GCA_035044805.1 Leucophenga maculata | reverse complement strand
ATACCATCTGAGGTGCGGGGACGAAATTTATAACACATGTTAATGGGATCGGGAAAAGTAATCGTGTAAAGTTTGGTCAAAATCAGGAGGGCTATGCCCCACCACCATACAAGCGGAAAACAAAATTCAACATATCTTTGCATCCATCTGAGGTGCGGGGACGAAATTTATTACACATGTTAATGGGATTGTGAAAAGTAATCGTGTTAAGTTTGGTAAAAATCGGATGGGGCAGTGCCCCACCCCTAATACTAGCGATAAACAAACTTCAACATATCTTTGCATCCATCTGAGGTACGGGGACGAAATTTATTACACATGTTAATGGGATCGGGAAAAGTAATCGTGTAAAGTTTGGTCAAAATCAGGAGGGCTATGCCCCACCCCCATACAAGCGATAAACAAACTTCAACATATCTTTGCATCCATCTGAGGCACGGGCACGAAATTTATTACACATGTTAATGGGATCGGGAAAAGTAATCGTGTTAAGTTTGGTCAAAATCTGAGGGGGCAGTGCCTCACCGCCCATACAAGCGGAAAACAAACTTCAACATATCTTTGCATCAATCTGAGGTACGGCGACGAAATTTATTACACATGTTAATGGGATCGGGAAAAGTAATCGTGTTAAGTTTGGTCAAAATCGGGAGGGCTATGCCCCACCCCCATACAAGCGGAAAACAAAATTCAACATATCTTTGCATCCATCTGAGGTGCGGGGACGAAATTTAATACACATGTTAATGGGATTGTGAAAAGTAATCGTGTTAAGTTTGGTCAAAATCTGAGAGGGCAGTGCCCCACCCCCATACAAGCGATAGACAAAATTCAACATATCTTTGCATCCATCTGAGGTGCGGGGACGAAATTTAATACACATGTTAATGGGATTGTGAAAAGTAATCGTGTTAAGTTTGGTCAAAATCTGAGAGGGCAGTGCCCCACCCCCATACAAGCGATAGACAAAATTCAACATATCTTTGCATCCATCTGAGGTACGGAGACGAAATTTATTACACATGTTAATGGGATTGAAAAACGTAATCGTGTTGAGTTTGGTCAAAATCAGAGGGGGCAGTGCCCCAACCCCCATACAAGCGGTAAACAAAATTCAACATATCTTTGCATACATCTGAGGTACGGGGACGAAGTTTATTACACATGTTAATGGGATCGGGAAAAGTAATCGTGTTAAGTTTGGTCAAAATCGGAGGGGGCAGTGCCCCACCCCCCATACAAGCGATAAACAAACTTCAACACATCTTTGCATCCATCTGAGGTACGGGGACGAAATTTATTACACATGTTAATGGGATCGGGAAAAGTAATCGTGTTAAGTTTGGTCAAAATCTGAGGAGGCAGTGCCCCACCCCCCATACAAGCGATGAACAAAATTCAACATATCTTTACATCCATCTGAGGTGCGGGGACGAAATTTAATACACATGTTAATGGGATTGTGAAAAGTAATCGTGTTGAGTTTGGTCAAAATCTGAGGGGG
This sequence comes from Leucophenga maculata, assembly GCA_035044805.1. Taxonomy (NCBI): domain Eukaryota; kingdom Metazoa; phylum Arthropoda; class Insecta; order Diptera; family Drosophilidae; genus Leucophenga; species Leucophenga maculata. Next base: position 8,788 of record JAWNNP010001555.1, on the reverse strand, counting down.
CAGTGCCCCACCCCCCATACAAGCGATACACAAAATTCAACATTTTTTTGCATCCATCTGAGGTACGGGGACGAAATTTATTACACATGGTAATGGGATTAGGAAAAGTAATCGTGTTAAGTTTGGTCAAAATCAGAGGGGGCAGTGCCTCACCCCCCATACAAGCGATAAACAAACTTCAACATATCTTTGCATCCATCTGAGGTACGGGGACGAAATTTATTACACATGGTAATGGGATCGGGAAAAGTAATCGTGTAAAGTTTGGTCAAAATCAGGAGGGCTATGCCCCACCACCATACAAGCGGAAAACAAAATTCAACATATCTTTGCATCCATCTGAGGTGCGGGGACGAAATTTATAACACATGTTAATGGGATTGTGAAAAGTAATCGTGTTAAGTTTGGTCAAAATCGGATGGGGCAGTGCCCCACCCCTAATACTAGCGATAAACAAACTTCAACATATCTTTGCATCCATCTGAGGTACGGGGACGAAATTTATTACACATGTTAATGGGATCGGGAAAAGTAATCGTGTAAAGTTTGGTCAAAATCAGGAGGGCTATGCCCCACCCCCATACAAGCGATAAACAAACTTCAACATATCTTTACATCCATCTGAGGTACGGGGATGAATTATTACACATATTAATGGGATTGGGAAAAGAAATCGTGTTAAGTTTGGTCAAAATCGGAGGGGGCAGTGCCCCTCGCCCCATACAAGCGATAAACAAACTTCAACATATCTTTACATCCATCTGAGGTACGGGGATGAATTATTACACATATTAATGGGATTGGGAAAAGAAATCGTGTTAAGTTTGGTCAAAATCGGAGGGGGCAGTGCCCCTCGCCCCATACAAGCGATAAACAAACTTCAACATATCTTTGCATCCATCTGAGGTACGGGGACGAAATTTATTACACATGTTAATGGGATCGGGAAAAGTAATCGTGTAAAGTTTGGTCAAAATCAGGAGGGCTATGCCCCACCCCCATACAAGCGATAAACAAACTTCAACATATCTTTGCATCCATCTGAGGTACGGGGACGAAATTTATTACACATGTTAATGGATTGGGAAAAGAAATCGTGTTAAGTTTGGTCAAAATCTGAGAGGGCAGTGCCCCACCCCCATACAAGCGATAGACAAACTTCAACATATCTTTGCATCCATCTGAGGTACGGAGACGAAATTTATTACACATTTTAATGGGATTGTAAAAAGTATTCGTGTTAAGTTTGGTCAAAATCTGAGGGGGCAGTGCCCCACCCCCCATACAAGCGGTAAACAAAATTCAACATATCTTTGCATCCATCTGAGGTACGGGGACGAAATTTATTACACATGTTAATGGGATCGGGAAAAGTAATCGTGTTAAGTTTGGTCAAAATCGGAGGGGGCAGTGCCCCATCACCCATACAAGCGATAAACAAAATTCAACATATCTTTACATCCATCTGAGGTACGGGGATGAAATTTATTACACATGTTAATGGGATTGGGAAAAGAAATCGTGTTAAGTTTGGTCAAAATCTGAGAGGGCAGTGCCCCACCCCCATACAAACGATAAACAAAATTCAACATATCTTTGCATCCATCTGAGGTACGGAGACGAAATTTATTACACATGTTAATGGGATTGTAAAAAGTAATCGTGTTAAGTTTGGTCAAAATCGGGAGGGCTATGCCCCACCCCCCATACAAGCGGTAAACAAAATTCAACATATCTTTGCATCCATCTGAGGTACGGGGACGAAATTTATTACACATGTTAATGGGATCGGGAAAATTAATCGTGTTAAGTTTGGTCAAAATCGGAGGGCGCAGTGCCCCACCCCCCATACAAGCGATAAACAAACTTCAACATATCTTTGCAACCATCTGAGGTACGGGGACGAAATTTATTACACATGTTAATGGGATCGGGAAAAGTAATCGTGTTAAGTTTGGTCAAAATCAGGAGGGCTATGCCCCACCCCCATACAAGCGGAAAACAAAATTCAACATATCTTTGCATCCATCTGAGGTACGGGGACGAAATTTATTACACATGTTAATGGGATTGTGAAAAGTAATCGTGTTAAGTTTGGTCAAAATCTGAGGGGGCAGTGCCCCACCATCCATACAAGCGATAAACAAAATTCAACATATCTTTGCATCCATCTGAGGTACGGGGACGAAATTTATTACACATGTTAATGGGATCGGGAAAAGTAATAGTGTTAAGTTTGGTCAAAATCAGAGGGGGCAATGCCTCACCACCCAAACAAGCGATAAACAAACTTCAACATATCTTTACATCCATTTGAGGTACGGGGACGAAATTTATTACACATGTTAATGGGATCGGGAAAAGTAATCGTGTAAAGTTTGGTCAAAATCAGGAGGGCTATGCCCCACCCCCATACAAGCGGAAAACAAAATTCAACATATCTTTGCATACATCTGAGGTGCGGGGACGAAATTTATTACACATGTTAATGGGATTGTGAAAAGTAATCGTGTTAAGTTTGGTCAAAATCGGGAGGGCTATGCCCCACCCCCATACAAGCGGAAAACAAAATTCAACATATCTTTGCATCCATCTGAGGTGCGGGGACGAAATTTAATACACATGTTAATGGGATTGTGAAAAGTAATCGTGTTAAGTTTGGTCAAAATCTGAGAGGGCAGTGCCCCACCCCCATACAAGCGATAGACAAAATTCAACATATCTTTGCATCCATCTGAGGTGCGGGGACGAAATTTAATACACATGTTAATGGGATTGGAAAAGTAATCGTGTTAAGTTTGGTCTAAATCGGAGGGGGCAGTGCCCCACCCCCATACAAGCGATAAACAAACTTCAACATATCTTTGCATCCATCTGAGGTACGGGGATGAAATTTATTACACATGTTAATGGGATTGGGAAAAGAAATCGTGTTAAGTTTGGTCAAAATCGGAGGGGGCAGTGCCCCACCCCCCATACAAGCGGTAAACAAACTTCAACATATCTTTGCATCCATCTGAGGTACGGGGACGAAATTTATTACACATGTTAATGGGATTGGGAAAAGAAATCGTGTTAAGTTTGGTCAAAATCGGAGGGGGCAGTGCCCCACCCCCCATACAAGCGATAAACAAACTTCAACATATCTTTGCATCCATCTGAGGTACGGGGACGAAATTTATTACACATGTTAATGGGATCGGGAAAAGTAATCGTGTTAAGTTTGGTCAAAATCAGGAGGGCTAGTGCCCCACCCCCATACAAGCGATGAACAAACTTCAACATATCTTTACATCCATCTGAGGTGCGGGGACGAAATTTAATACACATGTTAATGGGATTGTGAAAAGTAATCGTGTTGAGTTTGGTCAAAATCTGAGGGGGCAGTGCCCCACCCGCCATACAAGCGATACACAAAATTCAACATTTTTTTGCATCCATCTGAGGTACGGGGACGAAATTTATTACACATGGTAATGGGATTAGGAAAAGTAATCGTGTTAAGTTTGGTCAAAATCAGAGGGGGCAGTGCCTCACCCCCCATACAAGCGATAAACAAACTTCAACATATCTTTGCATCCATCTGAGGTACGGGGACGAAATTTATTACACATGTTAATGGGATCGGGAAAAGTAATCGTGTAAAGTTTGGTCAAAATCAGGAGGGCTATGCCCCACCACCATACAAGCGGAAAACAAAATTCAACATATCTTTGCATCCATCTGAGGTGCGGGGACGAAATTTATTACACATGTTAATGGGATTGTGAAAAGTAATCGTGTTAAGTTTGGTCAAAATCGGAGGGGGCAGTGCCCCACCCCCAATACTAGCGATAAACAAACTTCAACATATCTTTGCATCCATCTGAGGTACGGGGACGAAATTTATTACACATGTTAATGGGATCGGGAAAAGTAATCGTGTAAAGTTTGGTCAAAATCAGGAGGGCTATGCCCCACCCCCATACAAGCGATAAACAAACTTCAACATATCTTTACATCCATCTGAGGTACGGGGATGAAATTTATTACACATATTAATGGGATTGGGAAAAGAAATCGTGTTAAGTTTGGTCAAAATCGGAGGGGGCAGTGCCCCACCCCCCATACAAGCGATAAACAAACTTCAACATATCTTTACATCCATCTGAGGTACGGGGATGAAATTTATTACACATATTAATGGGATTGGGAAAAGAAATCGTGTTAAGTTTGGTCAAAATCGGAGGGGGCAGTGCCCCACCCCCCATACAAGCGATAAACAAACTTCAACATATCTTTGCATCCATCTGAGGTACGGGGACGAAATTTATTACACATGTTAATGGGATCGGGAAAAGTAATCGTGTAAAGTTTGGTCAAAATCAGGAGGGCTATGCCCCACCCCCATACAAGCGATAAACAAACTTCAACATATCTTTGCATCCATCTGAGGTACGGGGATGAAATTTATTACACATGTTAATGGGATTGGGAAAAGAAATCGTGTTAAGTTTGGTCAAAATCGGAGGGGGCAGTGCCCCACCCCCCATACAAGCGATAAACAAACTTCAACATATCTTTGCATCCATCTGAGGTACGGGGACGAAATTTATTACACATGTTAATGGGATTGTAAAAAGTAATCGTGTTAAGTTTGGTCAAAATCTGAGGGGGCAGTGCCCCACCCCCCATACAAGGGGTAAACAAAATTCAACATATCTTTGCATCCATCTGAGGTACGGGGACGAAATTTATTACACATGTTAATGGGATCGGGAAAAGTAATCGTGTTAAGTTTGGTCAAAATCGGAGGGGGCAGTGCCCCACCCCCCATACAAGCGATAAACAAACTTCAACATATCTTTGCATCCATCTGAGGTATGGGGACGAAATTTATTACACATGTTAATGGGATCGGGAAAAGTAATAGTGTTAAGTTTGGTCAAAATCAGAGGGGGCAATGCCTCACCCCCCAAACAAGCGATAAACAAACTTCAACATATCTTTACATCCATTTGAGGTACGGGGACGAAATTTATTACACATGTTAATGGGATCGGGAAAAGTAATCGTGTAAAGTTTGGTCAAAATCAGGAGGGCTATGCCCCACCCCCATACAAGCGGAAAACAAAATTCAACATATCTTTGCATACATCTGAGGTGCGGGGACGAAATTTATTACACATGTTAATGGGATTGTGAAAAGTAATCGTGTTAAGTTTGGTCAAAATCGGAGGGGGCAGTGCCTCACCCACCATACAAACGATAAACAAACTTCAACATATCTTTGCATCCATCTGAGGTACGGGGATGAAATTTATTACACATGTTAATGGGATTGGGAAAAGAAATCGTGTTAAGTTTGGTCAAAATCGGAGGGGGCAGTGCCCCACCCCCCATACAAGCGGTAAACAAACTTCAACATATCTTTGCATCCATCTGAGGTACGGGGATGAAATTTATTACACATGTTAATGGGATTGGGAAAAGAAATCGTGTTAAGTTTGGTCTAAATCGGAGGGGGCAGTGCCCCACCCCCCATACAAGCGGTAAACAAACTTCAACATATCTTTGCATCCATCTGAGGTACGGGGATGAAATTTATTACACATGTTAATGGGATTGGGAAAAGAAATCGTGTTAAGTTTGGTCTAAATCGGAGGGGGCAGTGCCCCACCCCCCATACAAGCGGTAAACAAACTTCAACATATCTTTGCATCCATCTGAGGTACGGGGACGAAATTTATTACACATGTTAATGGGATCGGGAAAAGTAATCGTGTAAAGTTTGGTCAAAATCAGGAGGGCTATGCCCCACCCCCATACAAGCGATAAGCAAACTTCAACATATCTTTACATCCATCTGAGGTACGGGGATGAAATTTATTACACATATTAATGGGATTGGGAAAAGAAATCGTGTTAAGTTTGGTCAAAATCGGAGGGGGCAGTGCCCCACCCCCCATACAAGCGATAAACAAACTTCAACATATCTTTGCATCCATCTGAGGTACGGGGACGAAATTTATTACACATGTTAATGGGATCGGAAAAAGTAATCGTGTAAAGTTTGGTCAAAATCAGGAGGGCTATGCCCCACCCCCATACAAGCGATAAACAAACTTCAACATATCTTTACATCCATCTGAGGTACGGGGATGAAATTTATTACACATATTAATGGGATTGGGAAAAGAAATCGTGTTAAGTTTGGTCAAAATCGGAGGGGGCAGTGCCCCACCCCCCATACAAGCGATAAACAAACTTCAACATATCTTTGCATCCATCTGAGGTACGGGGACGAAATTTATTACACATGTTAATGGGATCGGGAAAAGTAATCGTGTAAAGTTTGGTCAAAATCGGAGGGGGCAGTGCCCCACCCCCCATACAAGCGGTAAACAAAATTCAACATATCTTTGCATCCATCTGAGGTACGGGGACGAAATTTATTACACATGTTAATGGGATCGGGAAAAGTAATTGTGTTAAGTTTGGTTAAATTGGAGTGGGCAATACCCATCCCCATACAAAAGCCATAATCAACATATCATTCCACATCCAGGTATGTGTCTGGCCAGGGAATCCATTTCACAGAACAATGGCAAGTTGTTTAGTTTGTTAACCACCATCACCTCGCCCATTTTCATAACTCTACCATCCATGCACACAGTAGATCTTCATCCCGCTACTTCTCAACAACTACAGGAGAAATCAGCTTTCCCATCACGGGCACAGCCCACCAAGCTCACCACTTTTCCGATTTGATCTACATGTGCAATAAATTCGTTCCCGTACTCACTCATGAGACAATGAGTTTGTTTATTGTTGTATGGCGGGCACTGCCCCTCCGATTTTGATGAACTTAACACGTATTTCTTTTCCCATCTGATTAATATGTGTAAGAAATTTCATCCCCGTACTCTCTTATGGATGTAGAGATATGTTGAATTTTGTTTATTGCTTGTATGGGGGGTGGGGCATAGCCCTCTTGGTATTTTTATGACACTTTTGACGATTAGTTTTCCCATTGGATTAAACGATGTAGAAATTTCTTCCCTGTGTATTTTACATGGATGCAAAGAGATGTTGAGTTTTGTTTATCGCTTGTATGGGGTGGTGGGGCATTGCCCACTCCGATTTTGACCACACTTAGCACTATTTCTTTTCCCAATCCCATTACATGTGTAATTAATTTCGTCCCCGTACTTCAGATGGATGCAAAGATATGTTTAATTTTGTTTATCGCTTGTATGGGTGGTGGGCATGGCCCCTCCATTTTTCTTGATGAAACTTATACGATTTCTTTTCCCGATCCCATTAACATGTGTAATAAATTTCACCCCAGTACTTCAGATGGATGCAAAGATATGTTGAAATTTGTTTACCCCTACCATCACCACAGCCTCTTCCAGTTTGAACCACCATCCTCCCCATCATCTCATTGTATGGAACAGCCTGCATCCCCACACCTATAAACAGTTGAGAAGGTTGGTTTATCCAGCCCATCACCACTGAATAGGCAGCACCACGCCACCACACAGGAACAACAGCTGATATTTGTTTTCCTGTTTATGGCATGGCCATGTCCAGTTGAGCACCATAATTACTTTTCCCATCCCATTAACATGTGTAATAAATTTCGTCCCCTGTACCTCAAATGGATGTAAAGATATGTTGAAGTTTGTTTATCCTGTTGTTTGCTATTCCCATGATTTTACACCAACATACCTTTGCCATTTCATTGTTGCCAACTTCACCACACCAAAATAACAACTGGAGTTCATTATTGCGCCATCACCACTCACCACAGCAGGATATGTGGCCTCTCTGATCCCATTACAATGGCAGCCCGGTCCTCCTCACCCAGTTGACTGAAAATATCAATCAGGTTGACCCCGCTGCACGGGGGGGGGGGGGGGGATTGACCGTTTACATGTCATGAACTAGCATGTGCTCTCAATATTCCATGAACATGGGTAACTGTCTTATCAGATGATGGATGAATCATTGCTCACGGGGGCGCATGGCCTTCACCAACAAACTTGACAGGATCTCATCCCATCATTGATGTATGTGTCACCTCAGGATACTTACAGTGGAAAAGAACACCAAGTTTGTTATTGCTGGGTGGGGCATAGCTCTCCATGCACTTGATGTCCAGTTCACCCCATACAGGACCAAGTATCCATGCCATACAATGTCAAGTTTGGGCCCATTCGCCCAGGGGGCATGCCCTCCACTCCAGAACCATCATCGACCTCCCACTATGTAAATCTACCGCCAGGACGAAAAATCATGGCCACAGCCACTCACTTTGTATAAACTCTCCAACTGCTTCAAAAAAAAAAAAAAAAAAAAAAAAAAAAAAAAAAAAAAAAATTGTCATTATGATGATTATTAATGCTATCATCATATGTTGAGATTTGTTTACCGCTGCATTGTGCTGCAGCACTGCCTTTGAATTGCAGATGAAACTTATACTATTTCTTTTCTATTCGATTACACAATTTCATCCCCGTACTCCAGATGGATGCAAAGATATCTTGTTGAGTTTGTTTACCGTCGAAAAAAAAAAAAAAAGCACATGTTCACTTTATTAGATATGTATATGATTCCTTTCCACATTGATAAAAAAATGTGACAGAAGAAATTCATCTCCGTAAAAAAAAAAAAAAAAAAAAAAAAAAAAAAAAAAAAAAAAAAAAAAAAAAAAAAAAAAAATGTTAACCGCCCCTTCGTTTTCTACGTGATACTATTACTTTTCACAAATCCCATTAACATGTGTAATAAATTTCGTCCCCGC
>JAWNNP010001544.1:0-107430 GCA_035044805.1 Leucophenga maculata | reverse complement strand
AAGGGACCCTGCGTCCTACCGGCCGATCAGTCTCCTCCCTTCTATCTCGAAGGTGTTTGAAAGACTAATTGCCGGCAGGATTGTTAGGATTGTGGATTCTCGGAGAATTATTCCTGAGCACCAGTTCTGGTTCCGAGCTGGCCACTGCACTGTCGAACAGCTACATCGGGTTGTCGAGCAAATATTGTTGGCATTCGACAGAAAGGAGTATTGCCACGCCCACTTTCTGGACATTAGAGAGGCGTTCGATCGTGTTTGGCATACTGGCCTTCTTATAAAAATTAAGGATAAGTTGCCTGCACCATATTTTGGGTTACTTAGGTCGTACCTGGAGGGAAGGCAGTTTGTGGTCCGCCTTCAGTCGGAAATCTCAACTCAATATGAAGTAGCAGCTGGTGTACCACAGGGAAGTGTCCTGGGCCCTCTTTTTTACTGTCTGTACACCCACGACATGTCGCTGCCAGACGCTAGCCCGTCCGAGACCGCAATGCTGGCCACATTCGCAGATGATGTCTGCGTAACATATAGGTCGTCGTGTGAGTACGATGCAGCCGACGACGTATAAGAATATGCCTCAACTTTCGCGCAATGGGCGAGACGTTGGAACATCGGCATAAACAGCGGCAAGTCAGCCAATGTTTGCTTCACCCTGCGACGCAGAACGCCGCCTCCTGTACTTATCGAAGGAGTGCCGGTCAAACAAGCTAACTCGGCCAAATACCTGGGGATCGTACTAGATCGTAAGCTAACCTTCACTAAGCAAGTGACTACGATAAGGATACGCATACGAGCTGCGGTGGCCAAGCATTATTGGCTACTCAACCCACGCAGCAAGCTGCCACTTGCAAATAAAATGGCAATATACAACCAAATCATAGCACCGATTTGGAGGTATGGGTGCCAAATCTGGGTGCTAACCTGCGACAGCCAGATCAGACGCGTACAGGTGGCTCAAAACCGGGCCATAAGGCTTATCACTGGATGTGAGTGGTACATCCGCAACAGTATGCTCCATAGAGACCTGAAATTAGCTACGGTCTTTGACCAAATAAATCACCACTCTAGCAGGTACAATAATAGACTGGAGAGCCACAGGAACAATCTTGCAGTTGGTCTCGCGAGAACACAACCACAGCGAAGGCTTAACAGGCGACAGCCGAGAGATCTGATGCTCCGCTCTCCCAGGCTGAGAGGCATCAGATATTAAAACCTTTTATATCTATGTGATATTATTATTATTATTGTTATTGTTATATTATTGTTATTGTTATATAATTTGATAAAGCTAAGCCATAGTGGTTAGCCGGCGCGCCCAACTGGGCTGAAAGAACAGAATAAACAAGGTTATAAAGGGGTTATCAGTATACCCCGTATGCCTTCAATAAAAAAAAAAAAAAAAATTTAATTTCATTATTTTACAAGAGATGTAACCGAGGTACTCTATAATATAATAAAAGTGCGCACTTCACATTTTCTTATAGATTTGTAAGCTTCGATTTGCCTCTAATTCAGCAAAAGACAAACAGATAAATCAACATGGTTGAAATTTCAACAAAGTTAATATGCTGTGCTATTAAATATTTTTGTATAGGGCATAAAAACATCGCACAAATAAACTCCCAAAGAAATTCATTTTATCAGTTAAATAAATATTATTTAAACTTAAAAATATTAAAATTCATATACTTACAGCCTCCCGGACAATCAGTTTCAACTTTATGCAAATCCCGAATTATATTTTCTCTTTGATGCAAGTCTTCAAGTATAATTTCACATCGTCCTTTAAAATCACGAAGCTCTCTAAAATAGTAGATTTGCACGAACAATTTTAAAACAGGTAATAAAACTTAATATGGCTTATAATATTGTAGAACAGAACATTGTGAATTGCATATGTCAAAATTTTAACTTATTTAATCTATGAAAATGTATATATAATAGATACCGCCATTGCTCACACTCGACCGTGTGAACACTTTAAAAACAAGTTTGATGTTGGTTTTTGATGTGGGGTTTTTCCGGGTCAACGTGTACCAAATAAGGCCAAGGAAGGTCTGACGGCCAATAAGGTCGTGGTCAAAGTTAATTTAAATTAAATAAAAGGGTAACGACACTACCAAGCAGCTCACCCGTTCAGAGGTGAGCTAACGTGAAAAGGCGAAAACCACCGTCGCCTTAATTGGGGGTTGGTACGCTGGGCTTGGGACCCGCCACTGTAAATATAAATCTACAATGAAAACACAAAGGCAGCCTCGGAAGGAACCCTAATGATGACGACCTCTGCAAACGATATAAGGACCACGAATTACGGATATGCACGTGGAATGTCCGCACCCTTAATTGGGATGGTGCAAATATACAGCTGGTTTATGTTCTCGAAAGATGCAAGGCTGACATCGCTGCAAACCAAGAAATCCGATGAATTGGACAGGGTTGCTCTAAAAAAGCATCCCGTGATATCCCGCTGACATGCGAGTAATTTTAATATAAGCCTGATTTGTGCGCACGCCCCGACGGAAGAGAAAGACGACGATACTAAAGATGAGTTCTATGAGCGCTAGCAACGTCTGTACGAGCGCTGTCCCAAAGACGGTGTCAAAATAGTGCTTGGCGATTTTAACGGCAAGATTGGGAAGAGAAGAATTTTTGGCCCAACCGTCGGAAAATTTGTCTTTAAATCACTACACTACCTCCAAAAATGGAGAGAGAGGCTAATCGATTTCGCCACAGGTCGGGACATGGTAGTAGTAGTACCAGTTTTCAACACCTTAACATCCACAAGGTTACATGGCTGACTCCAGATCAAATTACACGCAACCAAATTGATCATGTTCTGATTGACGGAAGACACGTTACGTGGTCCCAACATTGACTCGGACCACTATCTTGTCGCAGCCAAGCAACGCTAGGCTCAGCGTGGTGCACGCCCCACGTCCTAACATGAAAAGAAAGACGTCAGAAAGCTGCAATCAGATCAGGCCGCTGTTGCATTTTCAAACACACTCTCCCGACTGCTCCGGGAAACCTCTACGTTTTCTCAAGATATATGTAAGCAGTGGAAACATATCACCCGCTTCATGGATAGGGCTGCCAGGGATGTCATTGGTTAAACAAAACCTGTGACGACGAGGAGTGTCGCAATGCTACAGCAGAGAACGAATTGTGCAGTCGGGAGCAACGCGAGCTGTTAGAGAGCAATATCGAGAGAAACGGAGAGAGGAGAAAGGCCTCTTCAGACTCAAAAAAAAGGCGGGAGTTTGAGGATGTTGAGATGTCACAGAAACAAAGCTCGAAAATTCTATCAAAAGGTCAAGCGTCTGTCTGAAGGTTTTAAGCCTACAGTAACTTTCTGTAAGGATGAATATGGAAATCTGGTTACGGATGAACAGGAATCATTGAGATTTTGGAGGAGTCATTTTTCTAACCTACTCGGAGGCGATGAAGCGCACAATTCCGCCGATAGAGAAATGACACCGGAACCGCTAGTTACTAAGCCACCGGACAATAACGAGGTCGATTCGGCAATTAAAAAGCTGAAAAATAACATAGCAGCAGGCTCTGATAGGCTGCCAGCTGAGTTATTCCAGTCCGGCGGCGAAGTGTTGGATAGGAATATGCACCAACTTCTACGCAAGATATGGGCCGATGAACGCGTAGCCAATGACTATTTTTAAGAAAGACCCCCACTGTTTGCGCCAAATACCGCTTAATAAGTCTTCTTTCCATCGAATATAAGTTCATGTCGCTGAAGCCATATACGGGTTCACTGATATGACGATATCAGTAGCGCTTTAGACCGAAAAGGTAGATTCTGTGATGGTTCGTGCTGTGACAATTGATGATATTAAGATTTTGCACGAGTTCACAGGACAACAACGCACATGCGTACGTGAGTGGCAGTGAGAAACATTTCCAAGCAGTTACGATTATAATAAATAAGATACGCGGAGCAGCCGATGATGTAATTTCTTCGTTCAATACAGTTTTGAACTTCTATGCGTTTATAGCTCGCTTAGACTTCACTTATTCAGACAAGTGGCCGATATACCTGATAGAACAAGAATTATCGACCTTAATACAGGGTAGCATGTCTTGCCCTAATTTGTACAAAGAGGTAGAGGAAAAGTTGGCTCTACTCCCAAATAAGACAATTATGTCTTATGAGATTAATATAACGAATGTTATAAATGACAAGAATAGGTCCGATGCAATGAGGGTGTTTATATCCGGTTTAAAGAAACCGCTTCGCGATATACTCTTTGCGTCAAAACCCTCAGATCTTCTGGCCGCACTGGCCCTAGTCTAGGAGGTAGACGCAAAACAAGGACGCTATGTTATCGCTGCTAGCTTTGCTAAAAGGGCAAATGAAAGTAGCAATAAGAAGGGAAATAACACACAAATCAGCCACCTTAGCCAAAAGCAAACTAATTTTGGAGTCTAGTCGGATGAAAAAAATACGCATTATTAAACAAATGATCAGAATAGAAATAATGGGTTCAACATTAAAAAAAACAATGCTTTACCTTACAATGAAGGCAAAACCTGGTAGAACCGATGGACGTTGACCCGTCCATTTCAAGGGTCAATCAACAAACTCAGAATTATAGATCTTATCAGGGTAACTATCAGAAACGATCAGCAAACTCGGATCGAAATACTGGACCTAAGATGCAGAGCATAAACCATTTGGGTCAGGAGAAGGAACTACCACCTGAGTCTGAATATGGGGAAGAGGTAGCAGACTTTGAGGGTGACCACCTCAATTTTTTAGGGGAAAGTCCTTCCTACCTTGGATTTCTAGGTCATTAGGAGGGATGGAAATAACGCTCCTTTTAGACATTGGCGCTTCGAGGAATTACATAAATCCTGTGCAACCTCTTACAACCGGCCAATAACTAATTTTCAGTAATATCGATACATGTGCTCACTCCAATAAAATCAAAGGGAAAATTACATATTTCTGGTGTGGCCTCGGATTTTTTTGTTAACGAAGAACTTGATAATTTGTTGAAGAATGGTATCATCAGAACTTCAAGGTCACCTTACATTAACAATATGGTTAATCCGAACAACGATTGGTAATCGACTTTCGTAAACTCAACGAGAATACGATAAGCGACAAATACCCGATCCCTGTAATACCAGGAATTTTGTCAAATCTAGGTGGATATAAATGTTTCACAACACTCGACTTAAAATCGGGGTTTAATCAGATTAAATTAGCAAAACGAGGCAAAAAAAACTACGTTCTCGGTGAAAATCGGACTATATGAATTTTGTCGTTTACCTTTCGGACTTAGAAGTACCCCGAGTATTTTTCAGAGGGCAATTCATGATATGCTTTGAGAGCACTTTGGAAAATGTTGTTTCGTCTATGTGAACGACGTCATAGTCTTAACAAAGTTTGAGTATCTGGGATTTTTAGTCTTTACGAGAGGAACCAAAATGTGTCCAGACATGGTTGATACAATGCGCAATTTCCCCGAACCAACGAAGGATCTCAAGGAGTTGAGATCATTTATAGGCTAAGCCGGATATTAAAGATGTTTCATAAAGGATTTCGTAGCAATCGCGAAGCCACTTTCACGTATTTGCAAAGGTGAATATGGCCGACTTTTTAATTCGTAGTCGACATTTTTTTTTTTTTTTTTACGAGGTACATTGAATTATCTTAAATTTATGTATAACCTTAGTATCAGCCCCAATAGGGTCACGTAAGACATTAATATATATAAATAAAAAAACGAGCTTTAAACCACTTTAAATTAACCCAGATTGAGGAGTTCTCTGTATGAGGATGACAGTTAGCCTATTGGCCAAACTGTTTCTGTTCAGAAGAAGTCTGCCATTGTACCGGCTGAAATGGAAATCTAGCTGTTCGAACACTGTATCCATATTTAGGTCCCTGTCTACCATTGTGTTCGTGACGAACCATTCGTGTCTCAAGATTTTGATTTGGGCGGTCTGGATGAGCTTGATCTGGCTATCGCACGTATTGTTTATAGTTATTTTGTTACTTAGCGTCAATTCGTTATGAGGTCTTAGCAGCCAATAGTATTTGCCCACAGCGGCTCGAATGCGAGTTCTTAAGACCCTAATATGAGCGGCAAATAATACTCTTCTATCATGTGTAATGCGTAGGTATTTGGTGTGATTCGACTGCTGTGTCTCCTGAGTCTCGAGTACCTCTTACTGACTGGCTAGGTCAAAAGGCTTGAAGCGTTCACTTTAGCCTGTTCGAAATCTGCGGATCTTGACCAGCGGGGGCCGAGATCTCATCCACCTATTTCACAGTCGTCTTTTTTCGGAGATTAGTTGACAAATCTCTCTTGTAAATGGATTACTGGCTGCAACTATTCGCTTACGTGGTTTGTGCGTAGCTACTGATGCTGCAATCTTTATTTTGCCAATAAATATGTCTATGGCATAGATGTAAAGGAACATCCTTCCCTGACCCAACGATTATTCCAGCAGCGACTGAAACATCTCCGACTTGGAGAATTTGCGTATTGTATTAGATCCGCTAATGTATTGGCTCTTTCGTTGTTCCTGCCTGCTCCCCACAGCCAGTGTGATTCATTCCAGTCACCTGCAACTAAGCATTTTGAGTCATGCTGCAACAAAATGTCGGAAAACTCCTCTATTTTCCAACGAAATCTTGGAGGATATTAAACCGCTCCAAAAGTAATCACTCCAAGTGCAGTGTTAATGGCAGCAGATGCCATCTGGATCTTCTCAGTAGCCACGAGTCTCGGTGGAAAGTGCACCAGTCTTGACTTGATCAAGATCGCTGCAATTGAGTATTTGCAACTGCTGCTGTGTCTGATGTTGCTGCATCATCATCATCATATTCATCTGCTTCTCCTGAATCAGACGCAGCGAACGTATATTTTCATTTAAAGTCCGCTTAATGGATTCTTTATTGTTACCATCCAAGACAGGATGCTGGACATCATCATTGCGATGTCTTTGTCTCAGTTGCTGTTGTTGCTGCTGTTGCTATGGTAGCCCAGACTGAAATACCCCTCTTGCAGCATCCGCGTAGGAGACGTTAGCTAATGTAAGTTTTGCGGCAGTATTTAGTCGTGTTACCCAATTGCTGGCAGCGATGGCATTTCACAACTGCAGTTTGTTTGCGGAGCTTTTATTTTTACTCGCATGTTGCACATTTTTCTTATGTTGTGGTGGAGTCCCTTCACACATACCCTGAATGGCCGCTCCTCTTTTAATTGATAGCAATGGAACTTATATTTTTCCTCCTCTATGCATTTAACAAGGCTACGAAAAGTATCAGCGTTGGCTGCATAGAGTCTCATGACTCCACCAACAGAAGCTCTGGGTTCTACTTTGTCAATATCGGTTATTTTACTGATAGTAAAAAATGACACTTAGGCAATACTTTAGCTCTAGTTGCATTAATATTAATGTTGGCTGAGTCAGTGACAAATCGTTCGGCGTAAACGGTACCTTGTTTATTGGCTGTTGCAGCGGATTTTTTGCTAGTGCTAGGGAGCTCGCAAATCTCATTAGAAGTACAACTTTCGCTTTCTTAGGTGTCATCCAAAATACTGAACCGGTTTTGACGAACCAGAAAAGCTAAGCTGCTGACCTTGATTCTTAGTGTTCGCCTTCTTCATCTTTTGCCTAGGCGAAGAACACTTAATTAATTTTCTGTTTATCCTTTGGAATAGCACCGGCGCATAGTTGCAGGTGTTGATATCAGTCGGCACTTCTAGAGCATTGGAAATGGTGCTTGATGGCTGTGTCACCGTAGTTTCGCCCGCATTAAGCGCAGCTCTCAGTGCTTAACTTATGGATTGGCTACTACTGAGATGAGCTTTTTTACTGAGCTTTCTCTAAAACGCTCAGCTGCAGCTGTTTCGCACGTGAGCACCGGCTGTCAGCCGGAGCTCTACTTTGTAAATTTTTATTATAGAATTGGCACACATTGAGCAATAATGCTGATAACGACGAAATCAGAATTATCGCCCAAAAGTATTTAAATAACAAAGTTGTTGCTTAAGCAGAACAACGAAAGCGTCGCCACTGAGATCGTTAGAAAACAATGCTGAGTCGACGTATGTAGCATTTCCGTTTGCAAAAAGATCAAAACGTGAATTCTGCAACTAAATATTTAAAAGTTTACAAAACAACAACAATGTATAAATCATTGTTGCAGTTTTGTCAACTAAGCATTATTTTATTTTAAACAGAACGAAGCTTAGAAGCGTCGTTCAATAAAACTGTAAACTTAGTCTTAAGGTCCAACTAAAGGAATAAAAAAGCTTCGAATTAAATTCGGATTTTTATTTTTAATTTAATGTACTTCTAAGTTCATAAGTCACTCGTCCGATGCCAACGACTGCTCACGACTCACTCTAAAAAAATCAACATTGACATGACTGATGAACAGAAAAAAGCCTTTGAAAAATTTAAAGAAATTCTAATCTCAGATGATGTTGTGCTGACGCATATAGATTGTACGAAACACCGGATGCATCTTCGTATGCAATTGGTGCCGTTCTCTCTGAAGAAGGCAACCCAAACTATCTTTACGGTATTAAACAATTAAACGTGTTTAAGGACCATTAACCTTTGACGTTCCCGGTTTTAGATAGGATTCCCAACGCGAATATTAAAAGATGGAAAGCTTTCATAGATGAATGCAATGCTAAGATTATTTATAAGCCGGTTAAATGTTTTCGTAACGAGATTCTGATGGAACAAGGGGCGGAAACGCGACATAAAAGGTTTATTGATTTCGTCAAAAAGATGAGGTACATAATTTCCTTTCGGACCAATGACGATTTAATGAGACTTCTACAGGAAGCGGTAAAAATAGATGTGATCAAAGCAATATACTATGACTTGTCGACATTGGCACGATTCCAGGACCAGTTAGTTGAGCTTTACCCGCCAGTAAAGATACACAGAAAAACTTTTGACAGACATATAAGACGCCAATGAGTAAAATGAAATCATTGCGGCCGAACATATCAAAGCACATCGGGCTGTCCAAGAAATCATAGAACAAATTCTAGAAGATTATTTTTTTTTCCTAAAATGGAGAAAAAAGCGAAACAGTTTATGAAAAATTGTCGCATATGACCGGCATCCGTAAAAGCAATTGATTGCCGAGACATCAATACCGACATACTGTGGAGAAATTCTTCACATTTATATTATTTCAACTGACAAAATTTTATATTAGGTATTAATAAATTTTGAAAATTCCAGCTGTGCAAGTCATAAAGTCAAGGACAATCGTAGATGTGAAGCCACATTTATTCTATTTTCTGGGACAAAACTATTTTATTGTGACAATGAAAAGTCACTTAACTCACATAGCCTCAAAACTACACTAAAGAACTATTTTGATATCGATATCGTAAATGATCCACCATCACAGTACGTCGAACGGGCATGTTAAGCGACTTCATAATACACTGTTGGATATACCGCGGTGTATCTGTGTGAAGCCACAGATTTTGTAGCCTCTAAATCTATTTTCTGGGACAAAACTATTTTATTGTGACAATGAAAAGTCACTTAACTCACATAGCGTCAAAAAAAAAAAATGATCCATCATCACAGTACGTCGAACGGGCATGTTAAGCGACTTCATAATACACTGTTGGATGTATCGCGGTGTATCAAACTTGACAAAAATTTGGATGGTATAGAAGAACTGATCGAACACAACAGATCTGTTCATACAGTGACTAAGTGTAAACCGCTCTCAGCTTTTAAATCTACAAGCGAAGCCGAACGAAAAGTGTCACGTCTACAGTTATCGCAATCAAAAGAACTTGACACTAAAAATAGACGAGATAGAATGTTTGATGTTGGAGAAAAAGTCTAAGTCAAGTCTAACAGGCGAAATAAGTCTTTTGTCTACTGGTTATAAGATTTAGTCGCGCGACAAATGTACTCAAAGAAATAAAAAGCCAAAGAATTTTAATTCTGGTTCTTACTTTATTAAACTTCGAGCATGATCTTAAGACTAATCTTACATTTATTCATTTGGCTCTTTTATACCACTCAACTTCAGAATATTGCTTAGTTCATAAAACTGCAACAATGTCGATTATTCTGCTTTAGTTGATTGTTTATTTTTTATGCTTGCTACGCATAAACAACTGAAGTTTCGTCGATGCTTCCGTTATTAATGCGATGCAAGAGATTCATGTTTTATTTAAGTATTTTTGGACAATTAGGACTAAAAAGGTCGACCAGTGAGCAAATACCGTGAGTTTAACAAGACACACACCTTCTATTTGTCGATTATAAATCCGCTATCGACACGCCGATACAATCGAAGTTTTCCAAAAGGAAGTGATTCTGCTCGCGTACGCCGAAAAAATTTATATCATCGGTACGATGGAACGGCGAGTCAGCACGGCGTTCTCAGGGATTGAAAAACGGTGTCGGCTCATGAGTCTAACTGAGGCATGGACCTTGCTTGAGTCGGACGATACAGCGTTGGCAGTGTTCGAGAGGAAGAGTCTTCGCAGGATCTTTGGTCCTATTAGAGTCGGCGAAGAGACACAAGAATCATTGTTGGCCATTCCCAGGTGAATGACAGTCAACAATTTTCCACACAATGTGCACTTGAGCAAATGAATCCCAATCTCCGAAACGAGAGTTTATGTCCCGTATTAACCGCGAGCTGTACGAACTATTCGATGAGGTTGACATAGTTCAGCGCATAAAATTCCAGCGGATGCACTGGGCTGGGCACCTCATTCGATGGATGAAAGAGCTCCAGCACGCATGGCTTACATGGGGGGCCCAAACTTGATTGGTGGACGCCGAAATAGAGGACTCGATGGAATGACCAGGTATGGAGAGATCTCTCCGTGCTTGGCATTCAAAATAATTTGCGCCAGCGCACGCAAGATTACGGAAGCCTTTCTAAGTGCGGGAATGGCCGAAAGACGTTTGAAGGTCATTTAAGTTAGTAAGTAAGTATGATAATGGATCGACACAAACTGCTCAAGTAGAAAAGAAGAGGATTAAGGAACAAAATGTTACCATGATTGAGAACGTATGGGGATGACTTTCGCGCAAAGATTACAAATCTGATAGACAATTTGAATTTTTTTTCAATAAACTTACAATCCGAATTCTTATCCCTAACCAGTGTTCTAGAACCATATTTCTATTAATAATAAGAAAATAATTCTGTAATCATAAATAATCGTATATAACAAGTATAAGCGCAGAATAAATTAAAAATAGATTATAAATACTGTTACGATCAGTCATCAACTGCACGTGCACTGGCACCCCGAACCCTCGTTCTGTTCGTGCACTGAGACGCTGGTTGGGACAGTGCTGCATTGCATTTCACAGAACAGCCGATAAAACGCATGGGTGTAAAAGAGAGAGCGGTTACGCGGCAGAACAACGAGTGCATATCAGCGACGCCGACTGCGAAACTGGAAACAAAGAAATAGCTCGCGAAAAGAGTTTTTTCTATTTTAAGCGACAATACATCCAACGCACAAAACAGCGCAGATGAAGGGGCTACAAAAGTGAGTGTCAAACCACCGCCAATATATGTCCGTGAGCAAAGCTCTAACAATATTGTAAACATAATAGCAAAACTCATTGAGAGCAATAACTTCCACATAACTGCTATTAGGAAGGGTACAATATACGAGACCAGGGTTCAAATTTACTCCGAACAAAATTATCGCTTAGTTTCAAAGCATTTCACAGACATGAAAATAAACTTCTATACTTACCAACTCAAAAGCTCTAAAGGACTTCAAGTCATGCTCAAAGGCATTGAACCAACTGTCTCTCCAAGCGAAGTGGTAAGCGCACTAAAAGAAAATGGCTCTAACCCAAAAATAGCCATAAATATAATTAATAAAAAAAAAATTCCGCAGCCCATGTTTAAAGTAGAGCTGGAACCCGAAAATAGGCCACTTAAAAAAAAACGAGGTACACCCAATCTACAATTTAAAATACAATAACCCGGTCCAATGCACCAACTGTCTGGAGTTTGGCCACACAAAGACTTACTGTACTCTACGTTCTGTCTGCGTCGCCTGTGGAGAACTCCACAATACCGCTACATGCACAGCAAATAAGTTGGATTCCAACGCGAAAAAGTGTAGCAACTGTGGAGGAAATCACACGGCTAATTACAGAGGATGCCCTGTGTACAAAGAGTTGAAAAACCGCATGCATCTGCGAATTGCCTCTGCTCGCTCTCACCCCGTAGAGTCATTTGCACGCACTCCAACATATATACTCTGATTCAGATGCTTGCAGCCCAACAAACCAAATAATGACTTGCTTAAAAATAAATATATGTCTCTGGAATGCCAATGGTGTTTCCCGACACAAAAACGAGCTCGTAAATTTTCTCGAAGTAAGAGACATTGATATATTGCTTCTCGCAGAAACACATTTTACGAATAAATACAACTGCGTTTTATTCCACGAACCACCCAGATGGCAAAGCCCACGGCGGAACTGGTATACTCATAAGAAGTCGTATTAAACACCATACTCTGCAGACATTTGCAACCAATTATCTCCAAGCCACCTCTATAAACTCTCTACGCAAAAAACCAACTGGCTTAAATATAAAAAGTATATAAGCAGTCATATCGAGCTGAACCCAGCAATATGTAACGAAATCAATATTGAAAACTCTGTCAGTGCCCTGAGTTCTGTTCTCACTGCAGCAGCTCAACACTCTACACCACAACCATCCACAGAAACGCCTTTTCAGACGCAAGAAAATTGAGCAAAAAATGCAGGAGTTTGAGGATGTTGAGATGTTATGTGACAGAAATGAAGCTCGAAAATTTTATCAACAGGTGAAGCGTCTGACTGAAAGTTTTAAATCCGGAGTAACTTTCTTTAAGGATGAAAAATGAAATCTGGTTACGGATGAATAGGAATCACTGAGATTTTGGAGGAGTCATTTTTCTAACCTACTTGCACAATTCCGCCGATAAAGAAATGACACCGGATTCACCAGTTAATGATGGCACTATTGTCAGCAATATGAGCATACTAAAAAGTACTGTACGAAACAGCACATAAGCGTGAAGTTATCCTGCGAAGTGTGATCTATGTGATGAGAAACATACGGCTAATTATAAAGGTTGTGCTGTGTACCAACACATGACAGCTAATCGTACCTTAAAGACTCGTCAGCAACAAAAATGCAAAACCGTGAGTCAACCAGCAGGAAGTTGACCATAACATATTCAGTAAGTTGTGAACACAAGTTTTTCTTTTTTCATTTTAACCACCCGTACAAGAAGGATCACACCTCCAATAATAATATTGATACATTAGTGCAAATGATCAACATGAAATCACATGCATTTCAACTTCAGCAATATATGATCATCATCCAGACACAGAGGTTGTGGCAAGTCTAAGCTACACTATCCAAAAAATAAATTACTACCTAGGTATTGGAGTCTCGAACGCGAATGGTCTTGTGCATCATGCCAATGAACTGGAGGTGTTCATTCAAACGCATGGACTGAATATCATGCTTATCAGCAAAATCCAGTTGATCACCAGATCCTACTAAAAAAACAAAAAGGTTTGAAATTTATTCTGCCAATCACACAGACGATAGAAGCACTGGTGGAGCTTATCTATATATATAAAAATGAATCTTGTATATATCTATGTATGTATGTATGTATGTGTGTATGTTCCTTATAGGAAGCAAAACCATCCAACCGATTGAGCTGAAATTCACAGACGATCTTCAGTTCATTCAGGAGAGTGTTCGAGTAAAGTTTGGTCAAAATGGGTGGGGGCTGTCATATCTTTGCATCCATCTGAGGTACGGGGACGAAATTTATTACACATGTTAATGGGATCGGGAAAAGTAATCGTGTTACGTTTGGTCAATATCGGAGGGGGCTATGCCCCACCCCCCATACAAGCGATAAACAAAAATCATCATATCTTTGCATCCTTCTGAGGTACCGGGTCGAAATTTATTACACATGTTAATGGGATCGGGAAAAGTAATCGTGTTACGTTTGGTCAATATCGGAGGGGGCTATGCCCCACACCCATACAAGCGCTAAACAAAATTCAACATATCTTTGCATCCATCTGAGGTACGGGGACGAAATTTATTACACATGTTAATGGGATCGGGAAAAGTAATTGTGTTACGTTTGGTTAATATTGGAGGGGGCTATGCCCCACCACCCATACAAGCGATAAATAAAATTCATCATATCTTTGCATCCATCTGAGGTACGGGGACGAAATTTATTACACATGTTAATGGGATCGGGAAAAGTAATTGTGTTACGTTTGGTCAATATCGGAGGGGGCATTGCCCCACCCCCCATACAAGCGATAAACAAAATTCATCATATCTTTGCATCCATCTGAGGTACGGGGACGAAATTTATTACACATGTTAATGGGATCGGGAAAAGTAGTCATGTTAAGTTTGGTCAAAATCGGAGGGGGCTGTGCCCCACCCCCCATACAAGCGATAAACAAAATTCAACATATCTTTGCATCCAGCTGAAGTACGGGGACGAAATTTATTACACATGTTAATGGGATCGGGAAAAGTAATCGTGTTACGTTTGGTCAATATCGGAGGGGGCTATGCCCCACACCCATACAAGCGCTAAACAAAATTCAACATATCTTTGCATCCATCTGAGGTACGGGGACGAAATTTATTACACATGTTAATGGGATCGGGAAAAGTAATTGTGTTACGTTTGGTTAATATTGGAGGGGGCTATGCCCCACCCCCCATACAAGCGATAAACAAAATTCAACATATCTTTGCATCCAGCTGAAGTACGGGGACGAAATTTATTACACATGTTAATGGGATCGGGAAAAGTAATCGTGTTATGTTTGGACAAAAACGGAGGGGGCTATGCCCCACCCCCCCATACAAGCGATAAACAAGATTCAACATATCTTTTCATCCATCTGAGGTACGGGGACGAAATTTATTACACATGTTAATGGGATCGGGAAAAGTAGTCATGTTAAGTTTGGTCAAAATAGGAGGGGGCTATGCAAGTTAAAGTTTCATAGTTTAAAAGATATAATAAAGTTTTTTGATTTATCGGTTTTGAATATTGCTGGAAGAAGTAAAGAAGTGCTTGGAGTCGAGAAGAAGGAGAATATATTGTGTAATGAAAATAATTTTTACTGGGCGCAGCAAAGCGTGCCGGGTACAGCTAGTCCAACATCTAACCCCTCTAACACAAACTCTAAAGTCTAACATTAACCACTTCCCTGTTTACTTCATTCACGCACTCAATGTGTTTCCTTAATGTACAGCCTCGTTGATGACGTCATCGATCGCATCATCAATCGTCAAGCCAATGATCTGTTGTGTAGCTGCACCAATCAACGCAACGATAAAATCATCTAAACACACAAAAGCAACATCACCAAGAACAACAAACATACAAAAGGTAAACAACAACAAAACTAATACAAATAAAACACAATTAAAAAGGAGTCAAGACAATCAGTCTCCAAATAAAGTAAAGGCACAATCAAATAACAACAAAAAACCAAAGAACAAACCTGAAACAAGAACAACACAAACAACATTGCAAAAATATTGGCTCAGCAAACCTGACACATCAAATATGTTCGAAGTCCCGACGGACGATGACGGCAGAACTGAACAACAAGACAGTGGGACAGAGACAATTAATACAATACAAAAACCAACAGAACAGCGCATACAAAAACCTCCCCCAATTTACGTACAAAATGTTGAAAACGGAAACGCTCTAACGAGTGCACTAGGAATGTTATCCAATGTAAAATACACAATTAAGGCTTTGAGCAATAATGAAATAAAAATTCAAGCATAAGAATCTGCCCACTACACCGAAATCATAAATTTACTTAGGGATAAGAGTACTAAGTACTATACATTTAAGCCCAAGGAAGAACGAGGTTTTAAAGTAGTTTTACGGCACATGCACTACTCGACAGAAACGGAAAGTATTATAACTGAATTAGCAGAATTAGGCCACGAAGTTATAAACATAAACAGTATGGAAAAAGGCTCCACAAAACAATCTCTACCATTATTCTCTGTAGAATTAAAAAACAAAAGCAACAATAAAGACATTTACTCAGTAACACATATTCTGCATTGTAAAGTTACTTTCGAGCCTCCCCACCAAAAAAGATTAATTCCACAATCCACGAACAACCAAAAACTATTGCTCAAGAGAACTTGTCTGTGTCAAATGCGCAGGAAAACACACCACAATTAACTGTTTTTTAAAGACCAAAGATAAACAAAAAATCAAATGCGCCTTATGTGGCAATAACCACACGGCAAACTACAAAGGCTGCCTAGTCTATAAATCGCTGCAAATACAACGATTTCCACCAATGAGAAAGAAAGAACTTCAAACCATACAAACACAAAACGTATCGACATCAAACCCCATTTTGAATACAGGTCCTAGAATACCAGTTGCCTTAACATATGCAGAAGCAGCTGCATTCAAATCAAATAAAGAACTTGGTAACATTGCTAAAGATAGTGAAATCGGATCCAAAACAGAGAACGACGATCTTTCAGAACTCAAAACAATGATGAAACAGCTTATCATACAAATGACAAATATTATGAACCTCGTCACCATATTGTTTACCAAATTAGATGGGTCTGTCAAATAAAATCCTTACCATAGCAATCTGGAATGCTAACGGTCTATCAATTCTTTAGAAATAAGTAGTTTCTTATCCAATAATTCCGTTGACATAATGTTAGTATCGGAAACACCTTTTACTGAAAAATGTAACCTATATATTCCAAATTACCATGTATACAATACGAACCATTCTGATAATAGGGCACATGGGGGAACTGCGGTGATAATAATAACTTCATTAAAATGTACAGAACTAAACGGATATAAAGAACACATCAATCCAGATTTATGACTCTATCGGACCAATTACAGTATCATTGTATATTGCCCTCCCAGGCACAATAACACTAAAATTCTCCTGTACTATTGTTAGCGCCAAATTTGAATTTGTGGTGTGTAACGTTATTTACCACACCGCGCTAACTTGCTACTCGTCTTGTTCATCTACTCGATAACTAACTCTGAGAGGAGAGAGGAGTTAGTCAGTTATCAAACTACTGCAAACGCGTACGCTACCACTTAGTGCTACAAATATTCGATTTGAATTTTGCGCCAAGTTTATTTCACCCCGTTTTTTTTTATATACACTGATGTATTAAATAAAAGCAAGCGCGCTACAATTATTAATTTTAAATACATACGCGTGTTTTATTTATTGTTTTTCGTGCGAGTGCTTTACAGGCACTGACGACCCACCCCCACCTGTCTGCGCCAGCAACAACGATTTTATTTATTGGGTGTTCCAAAGCCTACGAGCGGCACAGCGAACATTTTGGTCCTTCGAACCCGGATAACGCAGGCAGAGCGTTTTTTAAAATAAATAATTGTACCCTACTTTTTGAGTACATGCATCAGGTGCGTATAGCATTGTTGTTTGATTTTTTATACCCCCTGCGTGCGTTTGCATTTTTTGGTTTGCCAGTTCCGCACGTTTTCGGTTGGCATTTGAGTGTTTATGTGCATTATTGTTGTTGTGCAAATATTCTTCGCCTTTTCTTTGGCGCACTCAAAAAGTTATACATACACACACTCCTTTCGATTAGAGTGTAGAGTGTTTTCTTTGCAGTGTTTTTCTATTTTTATTAACTTGCAATTCCATTGCATTAGAAAACGGTTTTGATTGAGACGATCAAAACAAACAAGACAAAAGAGAAGAAGAAGCAGCTGTATAAGCGCATGCTGCAGTGGTAAAATTACAACAATAAATACATTTTAATAAATACCTACATATATATATGTACATACATATAAGCACCGTTGCGCTTTTGATTTGCATTTATATATTTTTTGTGTTTGTTTGTTTGTTTGTTGTAACCCCGCATCCCGCATAGTCTGTCGCTAGCGCTATTTGGACGGACGGACAGACAGAAAAGTTAGGAACAGTTAAACAAAAATTTCTTTTGTTTCTGTATACGACCAATACGTACCAGGGTCGATATCAAAGTTCCATATTATTTGTTTTTTCGTGCGATTATATTATATTTCAAAATATATCGTTTTTCGGGCTGCATATAATTATTTCAAATAAGTTTCATTGTTTTTTCCCCCTTCTTCGAAATAATTTATCGCAGCGCCGGTTCATTAAATATAATAATTTATACGCACTTTTTATTTAAAATAGAATCTTTTCGAACAAATTTAATTTAAATTTTTGTTCAAATTCTCTTTGTTTGACTTTTGCATCTTCATTTTTTTTGTTTATTTAATTGACTAAGTTTTTTGAAAAATGGCCGAAAACAGATTCAACCATTGTGCTGACGAACTTCTTCGGTTCGCGGAACAATGTAAGGAAATGCGCTCAGAGGAACAAACATCCTTCACAACAAAATTGTTAAAGGATGAGTTGAAGAGTCTGTGGCGTGCGGTCAAGGTTTCTTACGACAAATTAATGTGTCAGAAACCAAAGGGCTTGGACAAAGAACTTATCATGGCAAGGCAAAGTATATGTTTGAGTGCCTATATGACATGTGGTTCCATGATAGATATGACTTGTTCACTTTCAGATAATTTTTCAGAGCATTGTGGAAGTAGAGATAACCCAAATGTGTCACATAATATTTCTTTACCTCCATGTGACACAGACTTGTTTTACGGTGATTATAGCACATGGCCAAGTTTTCGTGATATGTTCACGGCCATCTATAAGTCGAACTCTAGACTACAACCTGTTGAGAAGTTGTATCACCTGAAACAAAAAACTCGTGATGAAGCTCGAGATATCGTCAACAGATCTCCGCTAACCAACGATGGGTTTGAGTTAGCGTGGCAGAATCTGGTTGACCGATATGAAAATAAACGAGTGTTGGTAAACAGTCAGCTCAAGGCATTGTTTGGCTTAGAGCCTGTAGCTTCTGAGAATGGCGCGGCCATTAAAAAGCTACAGCGGGAAATCAACAATGCAATTGCCAATTTAGAGTCTAATAGTATCAGCATCGAAAATTGGGATGCTATACTGGTGTTTCTGTGCTCTACCCGTCTTCCAGATAATACTCTGACGCTATGGGAGCAGTCTTTGGAAGACAAACGAGAGATTCCAAAGTGGAAGGACATGGACACCTTTTTAACAAGCAGGTTCCAAACGTTAGAAACGGTCTCAAATCTTCGTAGCTCTTCGAAGTCCGTTTCTGTTAAGCCTTCAACAGATTTGAACAAGTCGAAGCGTTTGAACACTTTTCAAACAAAAGTAACATACCAGTGTCATATGTGCAAGTCTTCGCAGCACAATTTGATCAAGTGTCCGAAATTTTTAGCCCTCAGTCCTAAGCAGAGGACTGATAAAGTGAGAGAGAAGCAACTTTGTTTTAATTGCTTGGCTCACAGTCACATGAGGAACAAATGCAAAAGTTTGTTTAGGTGCACAAAGTGCTCAAAACCCCACCACACGCTGCTCCATTGGAATACTACTGCCAATGTTTTAACTTCTCACCCCCCTTCTCCGGCAGCTCAGTCAAATTCCAATGGACAGTCAGGTTCTTCGCAAGCAATGAGCAGCAATAGTTTGAAATCTTGCTTTTCCTTTTCAACGAAGAGTATGCTCTTGGGAACTGCAATAGTGCGAATAAAATTCAAGAATCAGGTTATTTCTGCTCGAGCACTGATAGACTCGGGATCTGAAGGTACGTTCATTTCGGAACGTCTTCACAGGCGCCTTGGTGTGCGATGCGAACGAGTGCAGGCACATGTTTCAGGGTTGAATACATCTCTAGCTGCTAGAATTAACAGGTCATGTCGCTTGATATTGGAGTCCTCACTCGATCCAAGTTTCAGATTGGAAATGAGTTATTTTGTCTTACATAAACTTACTGGAAATTTACCCAGTAAGAATATTGTATTGCCATCAGATGTCAGTTTTGATTTCCCCCTGGCCGATCCTCAATTTTTCAAGAGCGATCAGGTCGACATCGTGATAGGCAGTGATATTTACCCTCAAATCGTGAGAGAGGGTATAAAACAAAATATTTTGGGTTCATTGCTGGCTCAACGAACTGTTTTTGGGTGGATTCTTACTGGTCCACTCTCTCCCCCCACCAGGTGCAATACGATTTCTATTGTATCCTGTTTTACAAAGTTTAGCTTGGGTCAGCAATTAGATAGCATTCCCAGTAGGGCTTTTCAGAGTGTTGAGGACGAGTTCTGTGAACGAAATTTCGTCAACACCACTCAAAGCGATAGTGACGAGAAACATGTGGTCACTCTTCCTGTTCGCCCTAACTATCAGTGTGAGCAGCCTCTTGGAGCTTCACGCTCAATCGCACTAAAGCAGTTCATGCGTAATGATACTGCGCATATCCGGATCTCAGAGTTTAATTATGATGAGGAAGTTAATGAGTGTTTGACCTTGCAGCCCTCTTGTAAGGTAACCCCCCTAGATGTCAATGAGCGACATCATTTAACTCATTATACATATTTAAAACCGGAAAGCACCCCTACTTTTTTCGTGGAGAAAAGTGATTCGGCTTTACAGAGAATTGTTTTTGGTTCGTCTGATACAGCTGAAATTGAAGACTTCGCGTTGACTACGGTCACATTCGGAGTCAATTGTGCCCCTTACGTGGCCATTCGGACTTTACGTCGTTTGGCAGATGACATCCAGGATAAATATCCGCTAGCGGCAGAGAGTCTGCGCTCGATGGTGTATGTGCATGATGCACTTGCTGGTGCTCTTGATGTAGCCACTGCTATTCGCTCACGTGTTGAGCTGATGGTAGCATTGAATCCCGCAAGGTTTTCAATGCGAAAGTGGACTGCGAATCATGAAAAAGCATTAGCAGGGATTCCTAGCGATTTTTTGCTGTCAATTTGTTGCTTGTCAGTCGCTAGGTTGTTTGATCCGGCAGGCTGGTTAGCCTCAATAGTCGTTTCCACCAAAATTTTATTGCCAAAAATTTGGTTGGAGAAGACAGATTGGGACGACTGTTTGCCTGCATCTACACAGCAATCCTGGATAACTTTTTGCGAGAAAGATGTGCGGATAAAATATATCCAAATTCCTCATTGTGTGAATTTCTCCCCCATGGTTAAATTTTTATGGAAGTACGCACAACTGAATTTAGAGGTCGGAAATGTTGTGGCATTCCTTGAGAAAAATCTCCCCCCACATGAATGGCGGCTCGGCCGCATTTTTCAAACGTACGCAGGGAGGGACAAAAAAGTCAGACGAGCTGATGTAAAAACAGGGCGTGATGCGATTACGCGTCCTGTTGTCCAGCTGCATACGTTACTCAATAAATTATTAACATTTTGTTTGCTTAAAAAAACGAGATTTTTTACAGAGAAGCAACAACGAGTTTTGGTCTGCCGCGAGTGCAAAGGCGACCACCCACTACAGGAGTGCCCGGAGTTTTTGGGCATCGGAGACAAACAGCTTCACGGAGGCCACAGCCCCATCAGGCGTGTTAAAGCACCAGCCTCTACAGTGCTCTCAGCCTCTCCACCATGCCGGTCTACTGATTTGACCAAAGGCGATGGTGAGAGAGAACTATTTCCCTTTTTGGAGGTAGATGAGGAAGTGGAGGTTGAGTCTGCAGTGGCAGGAGCTGCGTCTGGGTCGCCTGTATTTACGGGGCCCAGGTCACCTTCGAACGAGCAAAGATGTGCTGATGAGCGGTGAGAACCGGGTGTGCTCCCACGGAGGAAGTGGGCAGCTAGACGCAGCCGCCGCGCTCGTGCACCGGCACCTAAGAGACGGCTCTTGTCCACGGTGTCGGCCCGCGATCTCCCCTCCACGTCCCAAGGGCTTCGGTCTACGGGGTGTTTGGAGGTTATTTCTAGTGACCGGAGAGTGTCGGTGTGGCGTCGCTCCCCTCCAATCCAACCGACTATACGCAGTAGGATAATCTTGAGGCCTACTGCGATGGTGCAGTTGGTAGTTCGTGGTCGAGTGCACCTGGAACGTGCTCTCCTGGACCCCTGCATGCCCCGCTCCACCATCTGTGAGCGTGTGGTACAGCGCCTCCGCCTTTCGACGACGCGGTTAGGAGTCAGCGATCACTGTTTAGTGGTCCTGAGGGCTCGGTGTGGTCCTAGCCGTGATCTCAAGGTTGAGGCGCGGGTCGGGCGAAGGAGTAAGCTGGACATTGCCTGAAAGGTACTCGTGTTTGGCGTCGCTGACAGCAAAGTGGTAGCACTACAGTTTATTTTTTATATAAGCTTCGGTTTGTGATGCGACATATTTTTATTTTGCAGGGATGCTGCAAGGCGGGCGGTAATGTTAGCGCCAAATTTGAATTTGTGGTGTGTAACGTTATTTACCACACCGCGCTAACTTGCTACTCGTCTTGTTCATCTACTCGATAACTAACTCTGAGAGGAGAGAGGAGTTAGTCAGTTATCAAACTACTGCAATCGCGTACGCTACCACTTAGTGCTACAAATATTCGATTTGAATTTTGCGCCAAGTTTATTTCACCCCGTTTTTTTTTATATACACTGATGTATTAAATAAAAGCAAGCGCGCTACAATTATTAATTTTAAATACATACGCGTGTTTTATTTATTGTTTTTCGTGCGAGTGCTTTACAGGCACTGACGACCCACCCCCACCTGTCTGCGCCAGCAACAACGATTTTATTTATTGGGTGTTCCAAAGCCTACGAGCGGCACAGCGAACAACTATATTAGTACAGGAGAACCAACATCAAAAAACAACCAGACCTTATTGACTTTTGTGTTACGAAAAATGTACCCCTCAACAAACTGAACATTAAATCTTGCCTTGACTAAATTTTGGACCGCTCTCCCATTGTAATAACATACAATTCAAATCCGGAGACAAGGAAAACCCAAAACATTTATAACAAAAACACTGACTGGAACATGTTTCGGCGAATAATTGAAGAACATATTGTGACAAGTATACCGCTAAGAACAAATACTCAAGTCGACTCCGCTTTTGCCTACATAAACGACTTAATAATAATCGCAGCAACAGGCTCCACGCCGATCCTGTAAAAGACACAGATAGAAGCTATTCCTGCAAATATTAAACAAAAAATTTCGGAAAAAAGAAAGTTGCGAAAAATATATCAAATTACAAAAGAAAAGGCCAAACTAAACAACGCCTGCTAAGAGATGAAAGGGTCAAAAAGTTTGAATATTACCTTTCAAACTTAGATGCAAATAGTTCTTCGAATTTTTCACTATGGAAAGCGACGAAAAAACTAAACAATGAAATAATTCATAGGCCACCACTAAAATCTGTAAATAGCACTAGGGCAAAAAGTAATAAAGAAAAAGCCGATACATTGGCAAAACTTTTCGAGTTAATTTTAACTAATGATATGGATTGAATAAAAACATTGAATTACCGAATTTAGCAAACACTTCTCCTTGTGCAATAAGATTGACTACGATATCAGAAGTAAAGAAAAAATCAAGACCCTAAAGGATAAAAAGGCGCCTGGATATGATCTTGTGTCAGGCAAACCACTTAAAGAGCTACCAGATATAGCAATTAGTTATATCAGAAATATTTACAATGCGGCAATTAAGCAAACATATTTTCCTGCAGTGTGGAAAGTCGCACACATAATTCGCATACCTTAACCCAATAAACACGCAACAAATACTAGCTCATACAGACCAATAAGTTTATTGCCTGTGTTATTCAAAATATTTGAAAAAATATTATATGATAGAATAGAGCCAATCCTGACACAACAGCAAATTATTCCAGGCTATCAATTTGGTTTCAGAAGAAAACATTCTACAATTCAACAAATACATAGAGTTATGCATAAGATACTGGACGATTTTGACAAAAAAAAAAATACTGTGTAGCCGTCTACTTGGACATTGCCAAAGCATTTGATAAAGTATGGCACAGAGGCTTATTAAACAAATTACAAGGATGTATACCGCACAAAATGTTTAAACTCCTGGGAAGCTATATTTGCGACAGACACTTTTATTTAAAAGTTAAAAATGACAAGCAGGCGTATTATTACTATATCTTATATATACCGCAGACTTACCGATACCTACAAGCAATGATAGTATGATAGCAACATTTGCAGACGGTACATTATTATTATCCTCTAATTGTGATGAAAAGAATGCAACAAACACACTCCAAGAAACTCTAAACCACACAGTTGACTGGTTTCAAAAATGGGGCATAGAAGTAAACCAGGATAAAACAGGCCAAGTAATTTACACAAATAGAAGGACGAAAACTTATCATATTAAAATAAAAAACAACAACATAAAGATTAAACCCTGTGCAAAATACTTAGGAATAACAATAGACTCTAAGCTGACATGGAAACCACACATAAAAACAAACGAAATGAAGTTAGACACAAATTTAAGAAATTAAACTGGCTACTTGGGACAAAATACAAATTATCGTTTGACAACAAACTTAAAATCTATAAAGCACTAATTATGCCAATATGGAAGTATGGCATCGAGATATGAGGTACTGCAAGCAAAACCAACTTGCAACTTATACAAAGGACGCAGTCTAAAATCTTAAGAATAATCTCTAATGCTGATTGGTATATTACTAAAACAGTTATACATCGTGACCTTTCGACCTCGTGTCAAACTCGAATCTGCAGATATTGACTACAGTTTCTCCCACACAATTTCCAAATAGCAACCAAAATATTTGATTTTACAATTTATGTCGGGATTTCTTCGTCCAGACTAGCAGTAACTGAGCTCTGACCACATTCCATTGATCATCCAGTTTAGTCCAAATACCCTATTCTTGGGTCCAAATCGGAAGCTTCTGCCAGCGAACGCAAATATCGAACGCTTTCGGTAAAACTAGATCATCTAGCAAATCTCAACGTGGAGATACAATCTTGCGATGACATTGATGATGCTGCTGAATTATTCCTAAGGATATATACAATGCCGCTAGATTTGCTTTACTGGAGTAGCGTCTTCATCGACCTAGATCTCCGCATCGGGCGCGATGCTTCATGCGTATAAAAATATTTTAAGTAAATAGCGATATGCTACGTAAAATCAGTATATGATGGTGTTGATAGTAGGACTGATAAGGCTCTGACTGTTAAAGCTGTCCTGTACCTCGTACTCTTATTTAACTCCATGTTACGTATCTATCACTTTCCATCTCTATGGAAATGTGCTGTAATTATGTTGATACTAAAGACTGGAAAGCCCGAAGGACATGTCGACTCATATAGACCGATAAGTTTATTGCCAATATTCTCAAAGATATTCAAAAGAATATTTCTTTGACAGAATATTGCCAATATCAAATGATCGGAATATTTTTTCAGATTGTCAGTTTGGCTTCAGACATCAGAATGGCACTCCAGAGCAAGTCCACAAAGTTGTTATGTGTTTATTCGTTGTTAAACAAACGTTTAACATGGAATAAACTAAACTCATAACAAAATGAGTCGGTACATGTCGTGCTAAATTAAAAATATTAAATAAGCTTCTACGTTCATCAAGTAAGCTACGGCTAAGTAATAAACTTCTAATCTGCAAAATGATCATTATGCCTTCGAAGAAATACGGAATACAACTTTGGGGCACAGCCTCAAAAACTAATATACTTGTACAACGTGTTCAAAGGTTGTAGAATAATGCTTGTAATGTTCCGTGGTTTGTGCGTAAGACGACCATCTTTCGAGAGCTGGATATACCAACTATAATGGATGAAATAAATCTTCATAGCTCCAGATACAATGATCGGCACTGCAATCACATAAACCCGCTGGCTTCAGCTCTTGCTTACAATTCAAGGAGAAGGTGCCTCAAGAGGCACAACCCAAACGATATCTTAAGACGATAATAGACTCCACAGACACACAATAATAGAAAGGGAATTTTCACTTAGAGCGCTTCTAAAAATATCTCAATTCATAACAAATGAAATAAAAACAACCGAACCAATCATGATGAAGATCCAAAAATTATATCCTTTACATTTTGCCAATCACAAAATCCGATTACGCAACAGGTAGTAAGATATATTACAGAATATCAAGATAAAAATATCATAATCGTGCACATAGGAACGCAAAAGGAAAATAAACTTCAAATTCTGGAAAGATATAATTTTTCCTTTTTATTATGTATTGTTATTTAGTGACCCGAAATTTGTTAGATATGATTTTTTGCAGGCTAAGTGGTTATTTTACTTGATAAACATGCTTATACATATTTATCAATGTGAAGAGAGAAAATTATTTGCAACAACTTGGAATATAATAGTGAAGAGCAACGGATACACGTGTTTCGATTTCTGCAACGAAATCTCATCAGTCCGCTTGGCTGTGTCAAATGTAAATTCTTGCTTATAAACATAGACAAACTGAAAAGTCTTTATGAAGAATGAAACCATGCCACTTTGCTGAAGGAGTAAAAGGAACAAATCGTAAGCCGCTATAAAATTTACTACGATTCGTTTTTTCTTTTAAAATCATTTAAAAACAAATTGCTAGTTGACTTCTATGTAAAATGCAGAAAAAATTTTAATTGCTTATTTTTAAGTGTGCCTGACCGGCCGTCAGCCGATCAGGCATACAAGGGGAATAAAATGTAACACTCCGGTGTACGTGCCGTAATTGTGTGCACTGACGGTAGTGCGACTATATCCTCTACGCGGGGCGGTTAGAAACAGCCTTTTAGAAAGTCAAATATTCTTTACTTGCTCTAAGTGCTGGCTAATCTCTAGTCGGGCGGAGAGAGCTGGCTATCTTAAATAAAAGTCAATGTGTCCTTCCTCAGACATAAATTGGGTTGCGCTGGGCTAGTGACCCGACCGTAAAAAATATAGTCACTCAAGAAACGGAAACAAGTCTCTGATACAATAACAACCGTTCAACGATGACGACAATCCGCTTTAAATAACTGACTCGATTACTAACTCTTTCTGACCCTTCTAAGCTCGCGCAAGTATGCAGAGAGATGGAACTTTTTCAAATACTTTGGTTAGGCTTGAGAGTTTGCATATTGGTCTATAATTAGATGCTACTTTTGGATTTTTGTGAGGCTTAGATATAGGTATTATAGCACATATTTTCCAACTACGGGGAAAATAAGAATTATTTATATGATTGAACAATGAAGCTTAGATGTTACATAATTTGGTACTAACTACTTTCTTTAAAATTGTGTATGTTGTCATTTCCAGCAGACTTTTTGTTGTTTCTGAGTTTTATAGCGATCATTACATCGGAAGAGTCAATAAACGGGCTATCATCTCCATGCTCAAGCGAAGACTGGTTTCAAGATTTGAAATTTTTAATTCTACTTTCCGACAGCGAACTTATGTAGTCTTCAACTTTCTGGTTTAATTCCGCATTGTCATAGGTAATTGTAAGATTATGAGCTTTTTGAAAATTGTTTGCAAATGCATTTGCTTTGTCGTTGGTTGTATTTAGAGGTTCCGTTGAATTATCATTTTCAAGCATTAAATCAGGTAAATCAGAATATTTTTTATAATTTGTAAATCGCTTAAAGTTTTTAAATACATTGGTGTCGATCTTCATATTTTGGAATTTGCGCTCCCAAAATGCTTTATAATCATTAATTATTGAGTTAAATGTCATTTGGGTAACAAGCTTCAACTCCGATTTTATATGGTTGGCTTGAGGCGTATTACGAATTCTAAGCCAACGACGTTTAATGTTTTTTTTTAATTTTTAAAATTTTTAGAGATTTGGAGGATAATGATATAAGCGTCGACCTTTGAACATTGATTATTGGCGTGTGATTAATTATTGCGTTCTGAAAAATTTCATTTATTTTAAATACAGCTGCATCTATTTGTTCATTTTCAACATTCATTGAAATAGGCAAATAAATTTCATCAAGATCATTGTCAATTTTATTTCGCATGCTGGTAAAGTCTGCTTTATTCCAATCCAACAATTGTTTTGGCTCATTATAAATTATTTTATCATTTAATGAAATAATCTGAACCACTGTTCGGTGATCAGAACTGAAGTCCGAAGTGTTTAATAAATGCATTTTCTGGCTAATTGTTATATTGAGGCTGTCGTCTATGAAAAAGAGATCTATTTACGACTCAGAATTTGATCTCACACAAGTTGGTGTTAAAGTTCTAGGCGAGATGATTTTATGGCGGTCCATTGATTCGCAGTACCAATTAAACAATTTATTAACTTCCGATTTGTTTTCAGAGTTGCCCCAATGTTTGTGAATACAGTTAAAATCTCTATTAAAGTAGTTAAGGTACTCATTAAAGGAATCAATTAAGGCACTGAGTTCTGCAGTGTTTATCTTGTTAAGTGGTTTTTTATATAAGGCAGAAAGAAAAATATTTTTATTATTTCTTGCAGTAGTATATTCGAAACTTGATATGTTGTCTATCTGTGGTACCATTTCGAATTTGTTAGATGATTTAATGATTATCGCAGTTCCTCCTCCTTCATCATTAAATCGATCGTTTCTAATGATAGAATAGTCTTTTATGTTTAGTTAAGTTTATATATTCTTTACTACGCTGGTGAATTAGTTCTTTCGTAATTATAATTTCAATGGAAATATTTTTGCATTTATAAGTAAATAAGAAATTAATAGTATTCGAATTTGATATGTTCAATTCGATTATTGTTCCTTTGGGAATACGTAGACCGTATTTAAACTTTTCTAAGTTAAACTCAATTTTTAGATCATTTAAACAATTGCTTTCGTTTTCCGTTAGTTCAAAGTAATAGCAGAATTTAATAAAACTTTCACTTCTTTTTATTATTTCACTGCACCGATAAGTGTCTAGCAATTTTTTAAATTGTCTGGCGAGAGACTCGCTATCACTTGCGTCACTTATTTTCTTCTACTTTGTTTTTACCGTAATATTAATTCAATAGATAATTGAATTGCGCGCTAAATACCGAAACGTGTTTGCACTTCGCCTGCCGCGACTCGATTGAAAAAAAAAGCATCCGTCAGCCTCTTGTCGGCGGACCTCCTCGGTTTACTCCACGCTTGACCCGCGCCACAACCTTTGGATAGCAGTATCGCAGCCGCATCGTTGTCAGGCCGAGACGCTTTACCACACGTTCGCAAATGTTGGAGGTGGGCATGAAGGTTCTTCCATGAACCATCTACTTCACTATCGCAGTAGGTCTCAAAATTATTCTACTACGGATAGTCGGTTGGATTGAGCGGGAGCGACGCCACACCAACACTCTCCGGTCACTCCTTAGAATCTCCAACGACCCCGTAGACCGTAGCCCTTGAGACGTGGTGGGGAGATTCCGGGCCTACACCGTGGAAAGATGGAATATCGTAAGTGCCGGTGATCGAGCGTGGCGGTGGCGTCCAGCTGCCCGCTTTCTCTTCGGGTATACACCCGGTGGTCTTTGCTGCTCATCATCACATCTCCTCTCGTTCGAAGGCTACCTGGGCCCCGTAGATATAGGCGACCCAGCCGCAACTCCTGCAACTGTAGACTCAACCTCCACTTCCTTATCTATCTCCAAAATGGGAGATAGTTCTCTCTTATATGGTCAAAACAGTAGACCGGCGAGGTGAAGAGGATGAGGGCACAGTAGAGGCTGGCGCTTTAAACCGCCTGAAGGGGTTGTGGCTTCCGTAAAGCAACTTGTCTCTAATGCCCAAAACTCCGACCACTTTTGTAGTGGGTGGTCGCCTTTGCATACTCAGCATACCACAACTCGTTGTTGCTTCTCCATCTTCATAGATGCTGTAAAAAATCTAATTTTTTGAAGCAAACGAAAAGTTAATAAATTATTGTATAACGTATTTAGCTGGACAACAGGACGCGTAATCGCACCATGCCCTGTTTTTACATCAGCTTTTCTGACTTTTTTGTCTCTCCCTGCGTACGTTTGAAAATACGGTTTGCCATAATATGTCCGACCTCTAAATTCGGTTGTGGGTACTTCCATAAAAATCTCAAAAACAAGCTCCATAAGCTTTTCCAGAGATGTCTAAATAACCATGGTACAGAAATGTAACCATAGGGGGGTAATTCACGCATTGAGGAATTTGGATATATTTTATCCGCACATCTTCCTTGCAAAAAGTTTTCCAGGATTGCTGTGTAGATGCAGGCAAACAGTCGTCCCAATCCGACTTAATATTTTGCATTCAATTTTTCCGGAAACGACAATTGGTGCTAACCTGCATGCCGAATCAAATAACCTAGCGACTGACAATCCAAAAATCGACAGCAAAAAATCGCTAGAAATCCCTGCTAGTGCTTCTTCATAATTCGCAGTCCACTTTCGCATTGAAAACCTTGCAGAATTCAATGCTACTATCAACTCATCGCAAGGGCTGCAAGGTCAAACACTCATTAAGTTCCTCATCGTAATTAAACTCGGAGATCCGGAGAAGCGCAGTCTCATTACGCATGAACTGCTTTAGTGCTCCTAGAGGTGGCTCACACTGATAATCAGGGCGACCAGGAAGAGTATCCACACTATCACTGTGTCACTATCGCTTCGAGTGGTGTTGACGAAATTTCGTTCACAGAATAATAATTGCTGACCCAAGCTAAACTTTGTAAAACAGGTTACAATCGAATTCGTATTGCATCTGGTGGGGGGAGAGAGTGGACCCGTAAGAATCCACCTAAAAACAGTTCGTTGAGCCAGCAATGAACCCAAAATATTTTGTTTTATACCCTCTCTCACGATTTGAGGGTAAATATCACTGCCTATCACGATGTCGACCTGATCGCTCTTGAAAAATTGAGGATCGGCCAGGGGGAAATCAAAACTGACATCTGACGGCATTGAAATATTCTTACTGGGTAAAATTCCAGTAAGTTTGGGTAAAACAAAAGAACTCGTTTCCAATCTAAAACTTGGATCGAGTGAGAACTCCAGTATCAAGCGACACGACCTGTTAATTCTAGCAGCTAGAGATGTATTCAACCCTAAAACATGTGCATGCACTCGTTCGCATCGCACACCTCTGCGCCTCTAAAGACGTTCCGAAATGAACGTTCCTTCAGATTCCCAGTCTATCAGTGCTCGAGCGGAAACAACCTAATCATTGAACCTTATATGCACTAAAGCAGTTCCCAAGAGCACGTTCTTGGTTGAAAAGGCAAAGCAAGATTGCAAACTATTGCTGCTCATTGCTTGCGACGTACCTGGCTGTCCATTCGAATTTGACAGCTGCCGGAGAAGGGGGGTTATATATGAAGACAATGGCAGTAGTGTTCCAATGGAGCAGCGTGTGGTGGGGTTTTGAGCACTTTATACACCTATGTAAACTTTTGCATTTGTTCCTCATATGACTGTGAGCCAAGCAATTAAAACAAAGTTGCTTCTCTCTCACTTTATCTGTCCTCTGCTTAGGACTGAAGGCTAAAAAATTTCGGACACTTGAATAAATTGTGCTCCGAAGACTTGCACATATGACACTGGTATGTTACTTTTGTTTGAAAAGTATTCAAACGCTTCGACTTGTTAAAATCTGTTGAAGGCTTATCAGAAACGGACTTCGAAGAGCTACGAATATTTGAGACCGTTTCTAACGTTTGGAACCTGCTTGTTAAAAAGGTGTCCATGTCCTTCCACTTTGTAAAATCTCGTTTGTCTTCCAAGCGTCAGAGTATTATCTGGAAGACGGGTAGAGCACAGATATATAAGTATAGCATCCCAATGTTCAATGCTTATACTGTTCGACTTAAAATTGGCAATGGCATTGTTGATTTCCAGCTGTAGCTTTTTAATGGCCGCGTCATTCTCAGAAGCTACAGGCTCTAAACCAAACAATTCCTTGAGCTGACTGTTTACCAAAACTCGTGTGTTTTCGTATCTATCAACCAGATTCTGCTACGCTAACTCAAACCCATCACGAGTTTTCTGCCTCAAGCGATACAACTTCTAAACTGGTTGAAGTCTTAAGTTAGACTTATAGATGGCCGTGAACATATCTCGAAAACTTGGCCATGTACTATAATCACCATAAAATATGTCTGTGTCACATGGAGGTAACGAAATGTTATATGACACAGAAGGGGCACCTGCACTACCGGAAGTCTGCGTAGAGCAGGCAATATTTTCAGTATGAGCCATCGAACTCATCAAATCACCTAGTTCTCCACCAAAGGACAAATACTCAATATATGCCCTCATGAACTTTTTCTTCATTTCGGTAGTATTAAGGTCTTTTAGAGGTGAGCACATCAGCTCCCCGTATGCTTTCTTTAAAGATCGCCACAGACTTTTTAATTCCTCTTTCTGTAACTCTAACATAAAATGGGTTATATTTCCCGAAACAGATTTTAATTTATTTTTGAAGTTCAAGACTTCATTAACGAAATGGTTAAATTTAGCTATTGCAACAACAGGGCTACAACAAACAGAACACAAAGCGAATAGAAATTCACCGATGTAAATACAGGTTCTACCTTGTAAATTATTTTATTTGTGAACAACAAAATATTTATTTTAATTTAAACACACTGCAGCATGCGCTCATGTAGCTGCTTCTTCTCCTCTTTTTGCTTTTTGTTGTGATCTGACTATTCTCAACCGCTGAAATAGTATCAACCGGTAAACGATCTCAAGTTTTTTTTTTTATATTTTATATATAAAACGCTGTTCCTCCCTGCGTTTGCATTTCGATTGGTTTGCCAGTTCCGTAAATCCTTGGTTGGCATTTGAGTGTTTTTTTTTTTTTGTTGTGGATAAAATTCTTTGCCGTTAAATGGCGCGCTCAAAAAGTGGTTACAAACACACACTTTTGAGTGTTTTTTTTTTTTTTGTGTCTATTACTTCTCGATTACTTGCAATTCGATTGCACTTGCGATCGGTTTTCACCGGTTGAGACTAAATCAATGAAGCGGTTGAGGATAGTCTTCTTATTGTGACCCGCATCGTCTGTAACAAGAGTTTTTTTTTTTTATTAAATCACTGGACGGACGGTATTTAATTTAAAACAGAAATAGATAAATTCTCCTTTCTTTTTTTGATTGAGATCTACATACGCCGACGACTTTTCTATCGTCAGAAACAACATTGGCAATTGAAGGAATAAAATAAAAATACGTGCATTTTTTAAAGCGAGTTGTTGTAGCCCTTTTTGCTTTTTTGCTGCAAAAAACAATTAAATATTGTTTGATATACGACCAACCAGAGCAAGGGTCGACATAAAAGTTTCGTGTTAATTTTCGTTTTGTGCAATATATAAAAAAAAATATTGTTTTCGGGCTGTGTAGTTACTTTACGCAAGTTTTACTATTTTTTGTTCCCCACTTCGAGATAGCTGACGCAGCGCCGGTTTTTTAATATAACAAATTACGCACTTTATTTTAAAAAAAAAAAATTCAAATTTTGTAAACAACTTTAAATTTATTTGTTGGTAAAATAATTTTGTTGTGTTTTTTTGTTTTATTTACCAAAATTTTAAAAAAAAAAAAATGGCAGAAAATAGATTTAACCATTAAGCTGACGAACTTTTTCGATTCGCAGCACAATGTAAGGAAGCAGGAGAGCAAACATCCTTTACAATTAAGTTGTTGAAGGATGAGTTAAAGAGTCTATGGCGAGCAGTTAAAGTGTCATATGACAAATAAATGTGTCACAAACCAGAGGGTTTAGACAAAGAATATGTCATGACGAAGCAAGGCAAATGTATGAGTGCCTTTATGACATGTGGATCCTTGGTGGATATAACATGTTTCCTTTAATCCGAAGAAAGAACTTCTACGAGGGTACATCTTTCAGGGCATTTTGAAAGTAGAGATGCCCCAGCTGTGTCACATAATTTTTCATTACCCCAATGTGACTCAGATTATAGTGCATGGCATGTTTTCGTGACATGTTCACGGCCTATATATAAGTCAAATATAAGACTACAACCAGTGGAAAAGTTGTATCACCTTAAACAGAAGACTCGTGGCGAGGAGCGTGAAATCGTAAATAGATCTCCGTTGACCAACGATGGTTTTTAGTTAACGTGGCAGAATCTAGCAGACAGATACGAGAATAAACTCGTTTTGGTGAATAGCCAACTTAAGGCATTATTTAGTCTGGAGGCAGTAACTTCGGAGAATGGCAAATTTAGAAGCAAATAGCATCAGCATTGAAAATTGGGATGCTATTTTGGTGTTTTTGTGCTCCACTCATCTTCCAGATGCTTCCCTTTCTTTGTGGGAGCAGTGGGAGCAGTCAATTAAGGATAAGAGAGCAATCCCTAAATGGAAAGACATGGATGAGTTCTTAACGAGCAGATTTCAAACGCTCGAAACGGTTTTAAATCTGAAAAATTCTCCGAAGTCGACTTCTAAGTCGCATTGTAAGCCAAACGTTTTCAGACTTTCCAGTCTGCCATTGGAGGCACATGTTCTATGTGTCGTTCGCCGAACTACCAGCTGATAAAATGTTCTACATTTTTGGCACTAAGCCCGTTGCAGAGGACAAACGTGGCAAAAGAGAAACAATTGTGTTTGAATTGCTTGGCTCATAGTCACATGAGGAACGAGTGCATAAGTACTCACAAATACTCAAAGTGTCAGAAACCACACCATACGCTACTTCATTGG
Organism: Leucophenga maculata; assembly: GCA_035044805.1. NCBI lineage: Eukaryota > Metazoa > Arthropoda > Insecta > Diptera > Drosophilidae > Leucophenga > Leucophenga maculata. Next base: position 72,788 of record JAWNNP010001544.1, on the reverse strand, counting down.
AATACTGCTGCCTCTGTTTCGATATCTAACCCCTCTACTTCAGCAGCAGTTCCAAGGTCAGAGTCACAAAAAAGTGAAGTAGCCACTAGCAGTAGAAATTTGCAATCATGTTTTGTTTTTTCGTCTAGGATCGTTCTCTTAGGAACTGCTATGGTTCAAGTTTGTCATTCTGGTTCAGTGTTTTTGGTCTGTGCATTAATTGATTCGGGCTCTGAAGGCACGTTCATTTCCCAACCCTCCCCATTTCCGGACCCTCCCCACCTATCATGCTGGGTCGTCAGTGCCTGTAAAAGCACTCGCACGAAGAAACAATAAATAAAACTCGCGAAGGAAATTTTAAAATAGATAATTGTAGCGCGCTAGCTTTTAATAAATACAACATCAGTGTGTATAAAAAACGGGGTAAAATAAACACTTGGCGCAATTTTTAATCGAAAGCCCATCTTTCTTACTACTAAAAACTTATAAGGACAAAATTTCCAAATTTCGACGCGATGCGATACCCAAGACCTCAAAACGAAAAAAAAAAAACTTAATGGACTATTTTTCTATGTTATTAAAAAAATGATGATGAAAAATGATTAATGACCTTAAAATATTATTAAAGGGCATTAAATTACCTTTCAGAATCCATTTTAGAAGTTAAAATTGCTTTAATAAAAAAAAAGTTATGAGCTTTTGAATTTATCGATGTACCCACCACCAAAAAATAGGGCAGTTCTGGAATAATGCCCTATATTTAACCTATTTAAAAATAAACAATTAAAATTCTTACTTCATTTAACTTAGAAGTTAACTAGCAATTAATTTTTAAATGATTTTAAAAGAAAAAACCAATCCTAGTAAATTTTACAGCGGCTTACGATTAGCTGTTTATACAACTTCAGCAAAGTGGTATGGTTTCATTCTTTTTAAACGTCTTCGGCTGTCTACACATTGTTGTATTTGTTTGTATTGGATGAGCTGTATTGGAAAATGGTATTTGAATTCCATCTTTATACAACGAGAGGTAGCGAATTTGTTTATTTGTGAAGTCAATATGTGTTGACTTTATATTATTAAGTTTAATCCTCCAGATTAGTGCTCAATCGTGGAAATTTCTCTTCCGTCTGCAAGTATTGCGGTATCATCAGCAAAAGTAGTCATAGTTATTCCATCCATTTGTAGGATATCGTGCGTATATAGTAAATATAGCTGCGGACTAAGTATGCTACCTTGAGCACCACATTAAAAACTGAAATAGCGTTCAGAGAGATATGACGCTATCAGCAGACTAATTTGGGAAATTTGTTTTTATTTTATGAATAAGTCCTCCATGCCACACTTTTCAAAAGCTTGAGATACATCTATGCACACCGCTGATCATACTTTCTTGTTTTCCAACGATTTCTCAATTATATATGTTGTGTGGTGAACGAGGTCAATTGTAGAGTGGCGAGCCCTAAAACCAAATTGATGAAATGAAATAATATTCATTTCTCGAATAATTGGCATAATATTTCTCTCCAACACTTTTCAAAAACCTTTGAAATTGTGAGTAGTAGCGATATACTTGTAGATCTATATGAGTTCGCCTCAGTTGGATCTTTTCCCGGTTTCAATATCATTTTTACCTCTGAAATTTTCCAGACTTGAGGTACAAGACCTTGACCAGCGGTAATATTGCGAGCCAACTGAATTATGTTTGTTTGAACTAGTTCTAATTCAGTAGTCTTTGGTGCATAATCGCATGGTTGGCAGTTGGATGCACTACCCATTGATATGCCCGTGTTTGTATTGATATCTGTTTGAGTAAATACATTCGTTAAGTATATCCTCGAAAATCATGATATGAGATTTTTCGAAATAATAAATATAAAAAAAATTAATCAGATTGGTTGTCTGTTAGCCAGTATGATGGATTTCCCGTGGATATATGGCTTCAAGCAGATTGCGTACAAGCGTATTTTTAGCATTAAAGTCAACGAAAGTTTATCGTTTTGATTGTCGCGCGTAGATTTTTTTTTTGCAATTTCCAACTCATTTGTTATTAATTTAATATATTAATATAATTATTTTAGTTTTACTTCCTTCAGCGTCTTTAATATTTTTTCCTTTTTCTTATTCCTATTTGTTTTGTTTATGCTCGCTAGCTAAACATACAAATATACTAACAATTATACAGCAGTGAGTTTTTTGTAAAGCGGTAATTTGTTGTTGTTTTTTTTACACTCACATTTCGTTTTTTTAATTTTTACTGTTTGTCGAAAAAAGTGCTTTCAAAAATTATTCTACCTTTTTTGATTTTTTATTAATTGTTTTTAATTTTTCAATTATGACTTGCTACGAATCACACTGCCAAGTTAAAAATAAGAAGATGGAAAACAATTTCTTTTTTTGCTGGCTGTGCGACAATATGTCGCATTCTAAATGAGCTGGTCTAACAGGTCGCGTTCTTGATGGACCTGCAAAGATTGTCGATCGATGGAAAATGAGATCAGTGTTTTTATGAGATTTTTGAATATCAAGCGGCATTTCAAAGCAATTATTGATAAATTTTAGCTGCTGGAAAAATCCTTCAGTGATATGAACATCATCAATACCTCTCCAAAGAGAAGAAAGAGGAATTCCCCTAAGCATAAGTTTTCAATGACTATTCCCATATCCAATGAGCCTTCCACTCCAAATTTGCCCGTGGTTACTTCGGTTTTCACCACAATTTTGGAGAGTTCCTCAGTTGAACCATTAGCTGAAGACAATGACGTAGCCAACTCCATTGTTGTCTACTTTGGTAGAATGTCAGTGTCTCTAAAAACAATTTTATATTTTAAAAATATTCAAACAATTTAAATGCTGCATACAAACAATCAACATGCAATTGAATTTTTGTTTTGTTTTTAAAACTAGATATTTTGTGCGCTATTCTGCATTAACCTTTTAAATTTCATGTCATGTGTCAACTCTGCGTTAATTGTTTCTTATTATTTTTGTTATTTTTGTAAGCGCAATTTCCCGCAATATTTTTTCTTTTGCTATTGTTTGTAATTGCCCAAAAGGGACACAAATGTTCCCACCTAAGTTCTATTGTTTATTGTAATTTTTGTATAAAAGGAGAAACCTTTCTACAATAAAATGAGTTCTATAACGACATTCTAAGGGTTTGGTTCCTATTCCAGCAAACACTTCTCCGCTCTCAACGTGTTCAAGAGCACATTGCAAAAACAAAAAAATAAAAACACTAACTACATCAACGTAGTGTTACATCACAGAAAAACATTTTGGTGACCCCGACGTCGGAAGGCAGTCATTTTTGGACGCCCGACATTTGAAACATAAATAGGATTCCCAAGATAAGAAGAGGCAGCCGGAATACTTTGAAAAAAAGGCTATGGCAGTTACAGATGCTCTCGGAAAAATTTCAAAATGGAAACATGGCAGTAAAAAACATCCTGACATACTACATAGTCAGCAGCATGAGTATTTTACTTTAAAATATTTTGAAGAAGTGAGTAAGGTGTACATTGAGTACATAACATTATTTTCGGACTCTATCAAAGCAAAGACAATAGTTCCAGAAAATAACACGTTGTTCGTCCTCATTAGACGGCAGGATGCTATGCTTGCATCATTGTCCAGACATATGGAGCAACAAACACCAAACAAAAGTGCGATTGAAAGATTGTGGAGTTTAATTGAAACACTCCATTTCCAAATCTGTGCAGAGTATCCAAATGCAGAAAATGAAGGATAGAATCTGGCTGTTTACATGCAAGCAGAGTCGGCAGTCAACAATCTGCAAACATCGTCACGAGCTGAGTTAGATAGATCTCCACTGAATTCTCATCAATCAGCGATTCTACTGCCAAAGATAGCCATCCCACGATTTGAGGGAGACAATACCAAAAGGCAACAATTTCATGACATTTTCAAGAAAATGATTCATGAATCAGATTTGTCTTCAATTGAGAAAATGGAATCCTTGGCTGCGCTACAAAATATTAATATTGACATCCAAACATTGGATCCAACATTAGTATATTTGTTTACCAAAAAACTTGATAAATACAATCATAGTTTATATGACCAGTCATTGTCAAATAGTCGAGATCTTCAGCCTTTAACTGGATTTGATACCTTCCTGGAATATCGGTTCCGAACAATGGAAGCAATTGGTCGAAAGGATAAGCCAATTGAGAAGGCCAAGAGGATTACTACAGCGACAACAGCCAACATTTATTTTTTTTTTTGAAAATTTTGTGAAAAAACAAACCATCCATTATACCGTTGTGAGCTGTTCTTGAAAAGATCTGCATAACAACGACTCAATTGGGTGCAAAAACAACTCCTATGGTAAAAATGGCTTCCGGAATGATCATCAAGCCAAGACTTGCATCTGGAGGAGCTGCACAAGGTGTGATAAGAATCACAATACGTTACTTCATTGAAACTTAAATCGCTCCTTGGCAATTTTTCTACACATTTAAAACTTGCTGTCGACTGCCAGAAGGTCTACAGTTAGCTGATCCAAATTTCAATCAACCAGGAAAGATTGATTTATTACTTGGTGCCGAGTATTACCACGCAATTATGAACCCTGAACAAATAAGTTCAAGACCAATCAACCTACATTCCAAAATACAAAATTGGGATTGGTGGTTGTTGGAAAAGTAGAAGCTTTTGGGCCCGGAAGGCCAACGTGTGCTGTTTATACAACTGATGAGTTGTTAGAACGGTTCTGGAAGCTAGAGGATTTGAATACAACAGCGAACTGCTGTGAAACCCCAATGTGAAAAATATTTCTTACAAAATGTACGAAATGCACAAGAAGGAAAATATATTGTATACCTTCCATTTACTGACAACACCAAGACACTTGGAGAATCGCGAGAGATTGCTAAGAGAAGATCTTTAGCACTCGAACAACGGCTTCAAAAGGATTCAGCTTTTCATGCGCAATATGCCAAATTCATGGCCGAATACGAATCTCTCGGTCACATGAAGAAGCTACAACATGGTGAATTACCTGCAGAGCATTATTTTTTTGCCGCATCAATGTGTTCTGAAACCAGAAAGCACCACAACAAAACTACGATTAGTTTTTGACGCTTCTGCGAAAACAACTTCAGGCAAATTATTAAATGATATTTTGCATGCAGGTCCTACAGTTCAGAGCGATTGTTTTCGATTTTACTGAGGTTCAGAACGCATAAATACGTTTTCACTGCAGACATAGAGAAAATGTATCGCCAAATTTGGATTAATCCTGCTAATCATTGTCATCAGCTGATCAGTGGTAGTACGATGGAGGCTGAGTGGTATTCATATCGAAAATATCTGCTCAATCTCAACGAAGTCAGTGTGATAAGGCACATAAATAATGGTAAGAATCCATTAAATCACCAAATTCAAATAATTGTTGACGCGTTTGAGAAGCCATATGGAGCAGCTGCATATATTCGATCTGTTCACAAAAACTGGAACTTTGTGCGGCAGAATTAGGAGCTGAACTATTATCAGAAGGAAACAAGGTTAGGAAGCGCACCACCGTTTTTTGGTCCGACTCCGAGATAGTGTTATTTGGATTAACGCTACAGCATCGTCGTTTGCTAAAATACAGCAAAAAACATGTGTAACCCAATGGAGGCATGTCAGATCCAGTATCAACCCGGCAGATGTTCTTTCGAGAGGTTTATCCGCCAGAAGATTTCTGTATTTATATGGATCTGAATCGAGCTGGCCAGCCCCATTCAAAACTAAACCAGAGAGCATAACTGGTGATCTAGAAACGAAGATCATAGTTAAAAAGATTATTGGAATAGTTACACAAACGGAGGACCTGATGTACAAAATAAATCATGGAAATTCCTTCCGAAGGCTGCATCGCAAAGTAGCATATACGTTGCGTTTCAAAACAAAACAACGAAATCAATTATCGCAAGACGAGCTTGAATACGATAACGAATAACGATTTAATAATTATTATAGGCATTCAGAAAGCAGATTTTAAGACGGAAAAGCCTAAAAGCAGTACGTTAAAAAGTTTAACTCCGTACGTAGACGAAGAGGCTGTTATACGAGTTGGAGGGCGTTTAGAGGAATCATCAGTACCTAACGACGCTAAACATCAAATACTGCTACCATACAACGATCCTCTGGTAAAAATATTATTGAGAGAGTTCCACGAAGACAACATGTATTGTGGGCCTCAAAGCATATAAGCTAAATCTCGTCAAAGATTTTGAACAAGCAATGGCAAAACCATGACAAGAAGCATAGTCAAACACTGTGTTTATTGTAGTAAAATACAACCAAAGATGCTGTAGCGAATTATGGGCAATCTTCCACCGCTAAGAGTGACTCAAGCGAGACCATTTGTAAATTCGGGTGTCGATTATTGAGGTCCATTTTGGATTTACTATAAAATTAGAGGAGAACGTTCACACAAGGATTACATAGCAGTTTCACCAGAAAAGCAGTTCATCTTGTATTGGTCAGTGATTTAACGACTGACGCATTTCTTTCGGCTTTGAGGCGTTTTATAAGTGGACGAGGAAAATGCAAAACTTTGCATTGCGAGAACGCCACGTATTTTGTTGGAGCACACAACAAGTTACAAAAATTTGAAAATTCCATATTTTCATCCAAGGCAATGGATGTAATGTATTTAACAAAAAATGCGTGGAATTCCGTTTTATATTGAGAAAGGTGTCTACAGCTTCATTAACTTTTAAAGAGTTAGAAACAGTAATCGTGGAGATAGAAGCGATACTAAACTCAAGACCATTAATACATATCTCAGACGATCCAAACGATATAACGGCACTAACTCCTGAACATTGTTTAATTGGAGAACCAGAGCCAGCTGATAGGTATCAGACAGATAAGGCTTTGTCTCTAGGACAGAGATGAAATTTGGTGTCCAAATTAAAGCACGCGTTTTGGAATCAATGGTCCGATGAATATCTGCAACAGCTTCAGCAGAAACAAAAATGGACGAAACCTTTTAACAACGTCAAAGAAGGCACTTTAGTTGTAATAAAGGAAGACAACGTTCCAGTGCAACCATGGCTGCTGGGACGTATAATGAAATTATACCCTGGACATGATGGTTATGTTCGCGTAGCAGATGTGAAGACAAAACGAGGCGATTTCAAACGATCGATTCATCGTTTAGCACCAATAATGCATGAAGAAAGGCATGCCAAGAAACATGTTATCGACGAAAGTGAAATGGATAACAATTCCGAACCACCCGAACCTTCAAAGAGACAGCGAACTTCGAAAGGTGCAGCCTTATGGACATCAACGCTCATCACGCTGTTACTTCTTCCGTTGGCTATAGCTTCAAAGGCAGTTCAAATCACAAAGTTCGCAGCACAGCCGGGCATTTTCTTTGAAAATATTGGAACGACACGACTTGCCATTAGCGATTGGCATTTGATAGTGTACTACGATCTGGAAACTTATCGACAATATCTAGACATGTTCATAAACGGAACGAAGACATTAAACAATATATGTTCAAAGATGCCAAAAAACCATCACGTGTTCCAGTACTGCACAGCACTTCGAGCATATTAAACCCGAAATAAAGATGGAGGACGAGCTGTTAACCAAGCATCATCACCGAGGAGCTGCTTTAGACATTATTGGAAATATCGCGCGAAGTTTGTTTGGCGTTCTTGACTCCAACTACGCAGAAGAGATGACTCAAACCATCCGGAAGGTCGAATCTAATGAACAATATTTATTAGAATTACTGAAAAATCAAACATCAGTCGTCGATTCTTTTAATTCAAATGCAAAAGCAATTAAATGAGATATCTACGTCAGTACTTCCAAACCAGTATTTCCAATGGTATCTCACGTTAACAACTCAGTTAACAATTATTGCTGCCAACCTACAGAGAGTTCAAACTGAAATTTTAGACGTGCTAACTGACGCCAGGCACAACAAAATAAGCCCAACACTATTAACTACTCATCAGTTAAGGGCACAGCTTGAGCAAATGCGTGTTCATCTGAGACCAGGACAAATGCTTTCAATAATTGATGAAGATATTCCTTAATTATATAAGCTGCTAAATGTTGAAGGCACAGTCACACAGGAGCATGTCATATTCAAGGTGACCATACCATTGGTAACAGATCAATAATTTGAACTGTTTAACATGGTACCTATTCCATTAACTAATGGAACTGATATGCAAGTGATACACGTTGCAGCGCCCATTCTTGCAATCAACAAACATCGAGACCAAGGCTTTTCGATGAATTGGGACAACTTAAGGAGCTGCCATCCGCTTAATACAGAATTGTACATTTGTTACAATAAACAATCCATTTTTTTCAACCAATACGGGTTGTGAGTTTCAAATGTTTAACAAAAAATCGTCTCAAGAATGTAAATTGGTGAGTACTAACAAATCATTTATATGGTATCCAATGAGACAAAGGAATAGCTGGATTTTTGGAACAAAATCTAAAATGGATTTATCAGCAGTCTGCGATGATCACACTACAGAGATAGAATTGGAACAATCAGGACTTCTGGTACTAGACGCTAGTTGTACTATACGAAATCAACACATTACTGTTACTGGCCACAGTTCAACGACAAGATCGGTGCGTTTGTCTTATGCACGATTTAACGCATTTAACTACAATTATTCAGAACCAACCAACACAGCGTCTGTCAGCACCATCAGCACAAAAACAAATGAAGAAGAATTGTTACGTTTACAACATAAATTGCGTAATCAATTCCAGCTGCACTTTGAGAATTTAGAGAATGAACATCACCACATCATTTCATACGTGACACTTGGCATCTCACTAGCTGCAATTGCAGTATATATCATCAAGGCAATTTACTCACGAAGGAAGCAACCAACAGCTACTATCAACGAACGCGACAGAGCACAACCACTTGTATCAGCGACCAACACCAACATTGGCGATTTTACGATCTCTCCACAGACATACATATTTTCTATTAATTTAAGTTAGGGTTAAATAAATATTTAACCGGGCGGGAGAATGTAGAAATAGTATTAGAATAGAATACATAATTAAGTAATTCAAATATTCAAACGATTTAAATGCTGCATACAAACAATCGACGTGCACTTGCATTATTTTTTTTTTTTTAAATTAGATATTTTGTGCGTTTTCTAAACACAATGTTTACGACCTACGCCACGTTTATATGGCTTAACGGCAAATAATAATAGAGCGGAAAAGGAATCGAACGAACATATGCTATGATTTTTATTACGGTTCGATTATGCAACTCACCAAAATCGTATCGAGTCTGTATAAAAACAATTCCTACTGTTTGCACTCAGAGACTTAATTTGGGCTTTAGATGTACATTTGCAACCATATGTGGATCGACTAAAATTAATCGATCTTCCTACTCTATCGGCATGTCCGGCGATGCTCACTGTGGTTACTTACTTACTCCAATCTTTAATGCTTCACGTACCTTTTCACTTCACGCGTAACTATGTGCCATTATGGTTGTCTTTTTGCACAACAAATTATGCCTATCATGACTCACTTCGGTCTCTTTGCTATAGCTATTATAGCTTCTCTGATCTATTTTCTTTGACTCTTCTGTTAACTATATAAAACAAGATATCCTCATCTCTGATCTACAATAAATTGTACTTTAATTTTTTAATTTTCTTCAATCTTTTATTTGTAATTGCGGCTGCTTGGACCTCTTCCATAACTGTGAGTCAAGGCACAGTCGTTAAACCTGGCTGCCAAACAAAACCCTCCAACGGGTCTGAGTGGTCGTAACTTTCCCTGTTTATATGTTAGGATATAAAATTTTAAGCAAATGTTTTAGTTAGTATATAATATTTTGAGCAAATGTTTAAGTTAGGACATAATATTTTAGGCCACTGTTTTAGTAACATGAAGTTGCAATTAATTAAATAAAAAAATAAATTATATATTGTTGTACATGTATTGTTTTTTTGTGACCCAAAATATATTATTCATAGTGGAGTTTTCAGTTTGTCTATGTTTACAAGCAAGAATTTGAATTTGACACAGCCAGGCGGACTGATGAGATTTCGTAGCAGAAATCGAAACACGTGTATACGTGGCTCTTCGCTATAATGTTCCATGTTTTCCATTTTCTCTCTTCTCATTGATGAATATGTATAAGCATGGTTATCAAGTAAAATGACCACTTAGCCTGCAAAAATGTATATCTAAATAAATAAATAAATTGTTGTGGCTTGCATTTTTTCAGTTGACAATTTGTTCTCTTCATGGTGTCTTTTGGAAGCTGTCGGTGACAACATTATCAACAAAGTCGCATCCTTATTATTAATTGCAGTAAATACATTTCGGCCTAAGCGGCGAACATATTATATTAATGTAATTCTCTTATATTATTCATATTCATATATATTTTATTAGCCTAGGTGCTTTGCTTTGCAAATCCAAATAATCAGTAGCAGAATGAAAGCAAGTTGAGCACAACGTGCGTACAACGTATATAATATTTGGAACAACGGCAATTAAACTAAATAAATAGTAATTTAATTAATATAGAAATATGCGTAGTTTAATTGAAAGGCATTTTGGAACTATTTGCTTGCTATGAGAACGTCGATAGCACCAGTGTCGAATGCTATTTTTAACAATTACTACCGAGCCCCCGCGCGAATCACGAATATATATAATTGATCTGAATTATATGCACCAAATAAAAACGAGTTAGGTTTGCACTAAATATCGATTTATTTATTTTTTTCGTACATTTGAATCTTAAGACTAAGTTGCTCACAAAAATATACATGTATTTATACCTTAAAGTTATCTGTATTCAATTTTATGATTCCTTAAAATTATCTTTATTCTATTTTATCAGTACATTGTATTTAGTAATTAGGTTATTTAATATTATCGGACAAACTTTTTTATGATGTGTACTTTCAATACATGTGTTCACTCAGAATAGTGTGAGAATTTTAGAGATTGTCTGACGAACGATTTTATGCTTATCAGTTTCGGTGTTTGCTTAGGATAGAACAGAAGAGATTATCGGACTAACATTTCTATGATGTTTAATTTTAATGCATATCAGTGTTCTCTTAAAATAGTGTGAGAATTTGAGAGATAAACAGATATTTACTTACAATTGTATTTCTCTACAATTCTATCTAAATCCTATTGGGTACGGTACGTAACTCCTCCCACCCTTGATGCAGGACTCTCCTGAGTTCTGTTTTCTATTTTTATTTTTATATTTTCTTTTTTTTTCAGTCTTAAATAGACTTTTAATATGGTTATTACAATAATTATTAATAGGGTTGTACTTATGCAATATTATACATTTCTGTTGTGTTTAAGTTCAATTATTTCTTTTATGTTTTCAAAATGTTCTATAGAGAAATTTTGTATGTTTCTCATTGTTTGAAATCTGAATAAGTAGAGTTTCTTCGTCGATTTCTATTAATTCTGTTTTTCTATTGTATACAAATTTACATGTATTTTTTATAGTACAATGTTTACTGTTTTGTAAATGTGTTAGTATAGTATTTTCTTCGTACTTTAATGTTTGATTATTAATTTTTACAATGTATTCATCATATATTTCCAAAAATTGTTTGGGTGGAAGTTTTTTTTATTAATTTTATTTTAGTTTGAACAAACGATTTTGGTATTTGTATAGCTAATATAATTATTGGAAATATTATTCAGAGGACAAACACGTTGTTTTCACGACGATCGTTTATTGTGGACTAAATACTAAAGTTACGTTGGACTGCGCGCAGGCAGTCGAATATCATGTGTATACAAAGAGAGAGAGAGAGAGAGAGTGCGCGCCGCTCACAGGCAACGACTCACACACTTGAAGACATACTGTGTTGTAGGTGTATACAAATATACTCAACACTCCTTCTCAACGCAATATGTCTAGATATTATTTTCTTTGTTTTTTATCAACAAAAAAGTATAGAAAAATAGTTCTAAAAAGTGTCTAAGTGTCAGTGCAAAACACGAAAATTAACTAAACGCTTAATACTTCTTTTTGCGTTTTAATTTTTCTCTTTTGAATGTATTTAAATTACATTCTTTTGTTTATTAAAATAACAAAATAAAAAAAAATAAAAAAAAAAAGAAACAACTAAAGCGCGAAAAAGACGCACAGTCTAAACAAACTGTAAAACATGTGAGTAGACAAATGCCTACTTCACATTTGTCGACACCGCTCCCCCACTCAACGAATCCAATAGACTCTCTGCTGATCAAAAGGTAGGTGCAAGGTCTTGTTCCCCGGCGATCAAATTCCCACCGCAAGGTACTGAAGATATGCTTGGTAAAAGCGCAGTAAGTACAAACATAACGTTTAATTTAAAATTTAAAATGATTTTCTAACAGTAGAGTCGGAAATCAAAGCTGGTGTGCCCCAAGGCAGCGTACTCGGCCCCATGCTATACGTGCTATACACATCAGACATCCCAATCAACCACAAACTCACAACATCAACATTTGCTGACAATACTGCAATATTAAGCATGTCCTTTACAAGCTACAAATCGACTTGCAGATCACCTCACCCATCTCGAAGAGTGGCTGGGCAACTGGCGGATAAAAGTCAATGAACAAAAAAGTAAACATGTTACATTCACGCTCAATAGAGGTACTTGCACTACGCTAACTCTGAACAATATTACGATCCCACAGGCCAATGAGGTCATGCATCTCTGCATTCATCTCGAAAGACGACTCACATACCGCAAACACATTGAAGCGAAGAAAACACAAATTAAGCTGAAGGCCAACTCCCTACACTGGCTTATTAATTCACGATCTCCCTTAAATCTGGATTACAAGGTGTTGCTTTATAACACAGTAATAAAGCCTATTTGGACATACATATCCCAGCTATGGGGCAATGCAAGCGCCAGCAATGTGGAAATAATTCAAAGAGCTCAATCTAAAATTCTTAGAACAATAACTGGTGCACCATGGTACATTCGAAACGATTGTATTCACAGAGATCTGAATATCCCAACTGTGCAGTCTGAAATAGCTCGAACAAAACGAAACTATTCTCATAAACTCGTCTATCACCCAAACCCGCTCGCAAGAGCTCTCCCTCAACAAAATAACACAACGCGACTCAGGAGAAATGACCTCCCAAGCTCAGTGTTAAGTTCTTAGAGCCGCTGTAAATTACTAGCCTCCATCTGGATGGCTAGTACATATTATAAGTTTAGATTTAAGAATTTATTGTTAATTATTGTTAGTCCTAAGGAGATACAATAAATAAGAAAAAAAAAGTAGGAAAAAAAAAAAAATCAATCAGCTTCTTGATGTACGCCGCTTCTTTCGCTGCCGTTGATAGAGCCACATATTCAGCCTCTGTGCTGCTTAGTGCTACAACACTCTGCTTCTTCGACTCCCAGTCAAAAGCAGCACCTGCAGCGAAGAATGCCCAGCCACTGAACGACTTTCGATCAGTACTATCACCGGCCCAGTCCCCATCCACATAACAGTGAATCGGCTGACCAGTACGTACATAGTGCAGCTTCAGCTCTGTGGTGCCTCTCAAGTAACGCAATACCCGTTTTGCACCCATCTCATGCTCTTCATACGGATCTACATTCTGCTGTGCAAGCTTTGCTACAGAATGTAGTATATCCGGCCTCGTTGTCATCGACGATTGAAAACGTACTTGATTCACTCCCCGACAGTCATTATTGTTGCATCTTACCTGGAAGCCAGCTTCTAATGGAGTAGCGTTCGACTTACAGTTCTGCATACCGTACTCGTGTAGAAGTCCTTCGATATATTGCTTGTGACCAATCATGACGCTGCCAGTCTCATCGTTGCGCTCAATTTCCATACCAAGGAAATGCTTTAACTCGCCGCCATCGACGATATCAAATTCATTTGATATAAGCCCCTTTACGTTGTTCAGTTCATCTTTACTCGAACTTGCCAATATCAAGTCGTCAACGTACACGACAATGAAATTCACGCTGCTGCCATTTCGACGTGCAAGGCTGATTTGCACAGGGAACGAAACCAATTTTCAATGGTACAGAATTTTGTTTCTCGTTCCACTCACGACCACTTTGCTTAAGACCGTATAGCGATTTATGCAGCTTCAGCAACTCGCTTAGGATAGCCTTCATCTATGAAACCCTCTGGTTGTTGCATATATACCATGTCTTGTAGCTCACTATTCAAATATGCAGCTGATACATCCATCTGATGCATATACATACCGTGCTCGACAGCCAATGCAATTACCATCCTGATTGATGAGTAACGCACCACAGGAGAAAACGTCTCAGTCTAATCTATGCCATATCGTTGTGAGCAACCCTTTGCGACCAACCGAGATTTGAAGCGTTAAACATTGCCGAACTTGTCATTCTTAACGGCGAACACCCACTTCAATCCAATAGCCTTTTCACCTTTGGACAAGCCGACCAACGACCAAGTATTGTTGTCTTTCAGGCTATCAATCTCCTTCTGCACAGAAGCTCTCCATTCATAGGCATACGTTGTACCCAACGCATCGTCGACACTATTCGGTATAACAATATTCTCTGCAGCCATAACATTTACTGTGTTATATTGTTTGCGCGGACGACCAGGTAGTCCCGTACGAATTTTCTTCGGAAGCCCGCCTGCTCTTTTCGCACTCACTTGCCTCCCTTCGGGGGTCACTGCGGATTCTTCTCCTTCTGAATGATGCTCTTCAGCGGCACATTTAACATCTTCAGACTGTTGATCTTCAGTGCTCACAACACCTTCAGTTTTCTGGTTATACTCTACACAAGGTACCAATGCACATCATCTTCTGATGCCAAACTTTTCTCTTGCAACAATCCATTCTCTAGAAATATAACATCTCTTTCTTCAATTAGTTTACATTTAGCTGGATTGTATAAACGATACGCCTTTGCAGTCTCAGAGTATCCAACCAATATATGCTCCTCCCCCTTCGGCAAGAACTTTTTGCTATGCGTTTTATTTAGCACAATTGCTTTCGCGCCGAACAACCTGTCAGACATTGTTGACGTCTCGGTTCCGTTACGTAGATACGTAGCAGCTTTAATAGCTTCTGCCCAAAATGATTCGCCAATACCAGCATGCAACATCATGCTACGTGCCATTTCCACCAATGTTCTATTCGCGCGCTCCGCCACACCATTTTTCTGGGATGTGTGCGGCACTGTAAACTGTCTTTTTATTCCATTGCTTACCAGGAATCGTTCAAATATATGACTCACGTACTCGCGACCATTATCGCTCCTTAAGGCCTTTATTTGCTTGCCTGTCTGCCCTTCCGCCAATGCTTTAAATTCTTTGAATTTCTTAAGAATTTCATCTATTGTCTTCAGAAAGTACACAGATACATAACGCGTCTGATCATCAATGAACGTTGCAAAGTAGATTGCACCGCCGTATAAACTCGTATGTATCGGGCCACAAATGTCTGTATGCACCAAGTCTAATACATCCTTCGCACGATTCGTAGAGGCATAGGGAAACTGTTTTTCACAGATTTTGCTTTTTGCACACGTCTCACATAAATGGTCAACCATATCGGTACGCTTAACCTTTAAGCCATACACCATGTTTTTGTTAAACATTTTATTTAAACTACCAAAGTTTAAATGTCCAAAACGATTATGCCACAAGACCGTTTGCGTTATGTCTGTTTGCGCTGCATAGCACTTTTTATCTTCACTTTCAAAAAAGAACAAATCGTTTTTCTTTTGCGCTTGCAAAAGTACTTTTGCTTTACGATTTTTTATGTAAGCATTAATTTTCCAAAATTCACACTGAGTCATTATTTGTTTGCTTTCGTTATCGACATGAAGTTAAATTGCATCTCCTTCACATACAGTACATCAACCAGTTCGATCGTACTATGCCGCCACTGCAAACGAACCGTACCGCGCCCCTCAGCTTCTATGTATTTGTTGCCGGCCAGCACGATTTTTTCTCTATGCTCAGAAAATTTTACATACATCGATCTATCGCGCCAGTGTGTAAACACCAAGCATTTTTTGCTAGCACACCGCTATTCTGCGCAGCAGCAGCGATGACCATTTTTTTTATTTCCTTTGTCTGTTTTGGCATTCTCAGTCTCTCCCGACTTTGCTTTGCAATTAACTGCTATGTCGCCTCGAATGCCACACGACCAACAGACGACGTTGTTGTTGTCTTTGAGCCCTTTCTTTGTGTTCACTCGTTTTTCTGCGTGCGACGCAAACATTTTCTGTTCATTACTGTCCACCAGATGTCCATTTGCTTTACGTCTCTCCCCCTCTTCCAAGAGCTTTATCTTGAGGGCAACCAACGTTGGCAACGTATCACGCGTTTCCATGGCAACTACGAAGTTTTCATACGCGTCACTGAGACTTGTTAGCAAAACAATTACGAGCATTTCATCCGGGATCGATATTCCAATTTCTAAGACTTTTTTGATCAACGCACTAAAGTGGTTCACATGATTTAAAATGCTTTCCGCATCACTCATATTTATATACAGCAACTGGCTGAATACTTGGATTTTTCTTGCCGGTCCACTTGGCATATGAATCTCCTTCAGCTTGTTCCATGCTGCCGTCGTGGTCGTACAGTGCTTGATGTGGTTCAACTGGGATGGCTTAACACTTAGCATAATGCTTGCTAACGCCTTTTCCATTTTTACATCAAACTGAGCCTTCTGCTCCTCACTGTCATTTTCATTTTTCATTACGCGACCACTTGCCACTGACCACAAATCAGTGTGTATCAACACACTTCGCATTTACATAGCCCATACACTATAGTTTTCATCGTCCAATTTGTCGATTGAATTTAGTGGCAAACTCATCTTTATGCATCTTTTTACTTTTTATAACAAACGATTTATGTATTTTAATATACAACTCGCGCACGCGAAGCCACTCTGCGGCTCATAACCAATTGGAAATATTATTCAGAGGACTTGAAGACATACTGCGTTGTAGGTGTATACAAATATACTCAACAATTATACAATCCATTTTATATGTTATTACACCTACTCTAAGTAATTTCAACTTAAAGAAATCTATTTTAAAATCTATTCTTCCTCTGTTAATATACTAGGGTGAACTATACTATTTTTCGCAGATGCAATATTATCTTGAATTTGATAAATTTTATCTTCTAGCAATTTAATTTTTGCTAATTGTTCTAAGTAAAGTAATTTCGTTACATCCATATCGGATATCTTTGTATACAATATCAAACTGTTTCCTATCGTCTTCGATTAATAACCATAGTAGTGTATATAATAAAGTATTAAAAACATAATTGATTTGAATCTGTTTGTTCATGTTTGTTATTGTATTGTGGTTATTTATGTCAAGAATTTGTAAGTGTTCAGTTATTTCTTTCCTATTGTCATCGTCCATGGTACCATATAACCAGTTGTAATGGGGGCCTTGTCGCGCTGAATAATGATGGTATGATTTGGCATTGTATCGATACTATATTTCGGTTGCTTTACACCACTGTATGACATTGTGAATTATGAATTGTGAATGGGAGGTAAGGAGTTAAGCTTTTCGCGCATATTGTATCTCTTTGACCTTTGGAGTGACAGGACGACAAACTTATTAAGCCCGTGTCAGATAAACAATTGTTTTTTTATTCTTTTGTTGCCAGGTTTTAATTAGTGTAAATTCTGTTTTTTTTAGCAATTGTGTTTTTTTTTTGTGAGTAACAGTGCTGGGTGGCGAAAGTTCCTTTTGTGTGTTGGATATCAGCAAGGAGATCAGATCGTAATTCGAGCGCCTTATTGGCAAGGGCACAAGGGTGTAAAGTTGTGATTTGCTTTTTTTTTTTTTTGTTTGCGTTTGCAGATAGGCGCTATGTATTAAATTAAATACAGTGGATTTATTCGGGTATTGTAGGATAGTCTCGTGGACGTCTACCGCAACGCCGGTGTTAGCTAAATGCTTAATGTAATAGACTAAAGGCGATGAGTGCGTGTTACATAAAAAAAAAACCACGTTAATTCAGGGTGCTATCACTATCCCGAACGACCACCACATCCAATGACAAGGTCAACAACTTGAAGTATTATCTTCTTGTGCGTGAAAACAACACTCGTAAAAAATTTTAGGGTCCTACCACAAACGCGGTCAGCGACTTGTAGCATAGCACCAACGCATGCAGAAGCTTAAATTGCGGCTAAGGTTATGAACATGGCGATGTTGTATGATGGGTAGTATAACAGTCTAACCCATTGATTTTTACTATTAATTAAACCCTTAGTAAGAGTAGTTCAGCATTCTTTTATATTTTTAGGCCCTGTACCGAAGGTACAAGAGCCTATTGGTTTTGTGCAAATGTATGTAACAGGAAGAACTAATTGTCGGAGACCCCCCAAAGTTACCCCCATTATGGTCAGGAGTGATAGAGGAGTCGATATAGCCATGGCCGTCTGTCCGTCCGTCCGTCCGTCCGTCTGTGTGAACGAAAGGATCTCGGAAACGGTAATAGATAGAATCCGGAATTTCACAAGTTTATTTTAAAATTTTGCCCCTAACCCCCCCCCCCCCCTTCCTCATAAAATCACCCCTTAGGGTAAAAATTTGTTCGGCACAAAAAAAATAGAGCACACCAGTATAAAGTTAACGTCCTTCTTAGCCCAAATCAAAAAAGTTCATCAAAATCGGATAATAAATGACGATTTTATAAGCAATTGAATTTGAACGACCCCCCTTTTCTTTTCATTCATATTCGCGCAGTGAGAAGTGGTCATGTGTTTGGTCATATGCTCGGGAAACATGTAATGTGTTTGTTAGGCGACCTGAACTGGTACAGGGCCTCTTACAGTCGGTTACGCCCGACTGAAATTTCCTTACTTGTTTTTTTTTGTTTTCATTCTTTCGTTGTAAGTTTTTTTTTATGGCAGAAAGTTTACGAAGGATTATTAACATCTACATTTAAAATTCATCAGCTAACATTGCTACATGGAAGGCTTTTCATCGATGGATTGCAGCAATTTGTAAACGCGTAAGTATTTTACTTTATATTAATTTTTTTGCCAAAAGGAAAAATATTCTGCCTAAAAAAAGAAACGAAATAAATCACTTATAGGGGATTCATAAAATTTTTTTATTTTTTCCCCTTTTGCAAATTTTTTTCCTATAAATATTATTATTATTAAATAAATATCGGTCTAATCGCTTAAATGAATTTAGCCTTTAACTAAAAGTTAAAAATGAACTTAATGTCCCTTTTTAATCCTAGAATAAGTGTAAACTCACAATGAATTTGAATTTTTTGAGAATTAAGTTAGCTTTCTATATTAAAAATATTGTAATTATAAATATTATGTATTAATGAATTTACGTAAGCCCGATGCCGATAACAGAATGGTACCTTAGGAAGTCAGTTAGTTTAAAGGGTCCACTAATCGAAATACTGTTGATGTATTTGTCGCTTCTTTCCCTTTATCCTTTGGTACTCTTTACCCCTCTTAAAAACCAGTAAATTTATTTTTTTTATTTTCTTTTATTTGCAAGTTATCTGCGTGTAATGTAAGTGGTGTAAATAAACATAAGGTAATGAAGTATGGTTGCTTTAATTTTATTTGCTTATTTTAATGGCACGATTTCGTTCGCTCATATAAATTAATTTTATTGACACTCGATTGTGTTCTTGATATTTTGGTGAATAGTTCTAAGATGGATTTTGTATCGAATCAGAATGTTACATTTTTACTTATTTTGTTCGAAGTTTAGAATCAATAGTAACGGTTACCATTATATGTAGAGGGGTTTTGTATAGATTGATGGGCTCAATTTTGAAATATAATTGCGTAAATATTTTGAAATATTACCTAGTAATTCATATGTATATATATATATATTTATGTATATGTATGTATATTGTTATGACCACAGCTGGTACGTGGCATAATAATGCCTGGCCACCCTAACAGACGTGAGCACATGCCTACATGCCTCCCGTCTGTACAGAATATTATGTAACATAAGAATTTACTGCAAAAGAAAAAAGACAGGAAGAATGCAGGTAGCCGATGCATTAAAACAAATGCATTATCATGCATAATTTTCGTTCTGCTCTTTTTGGCTGCGCGTGCGAGTTGGACACGAATGTAGAATGTGCTGCGTCACATTAAAATAAATCTGATAACTTTTGGGCTGCAGCGTGCGACAATACGAAATGAAAGTAGTTAATTAATTGAATGAATAATTTGTAAAGAATAAAAACACATAATAAAAAGAAACCTTAAACAATAAAACAAACAAAACAACAATTAAAGCCTTCCTCTCATCGCGAAACCGCAACATTGGTGTCACGTGTGGGGTGGTCGACGGATACAAGAGAGTATCTCACCACTTATCACATCTACGCAAACCCGGAGTGATATTTTTGGTGCATCAGAAGTTTGGGTCAGCTACATAAGCCGCCACGATGTACGCGCCGTTTGACTTAACCTATCGAACGCAGCAGAGAGCCGCACCGATTCAACCTAACCTCAGCGATGAGGTTCGAACCACGTGTGCGCTAAGTCTCGGCTGTGGGTCAGTCACAGCTACGCCTACGCACATTCCAAACCTGGAATGCACCTCAATAAATCCGGCATCTAATTTCTCAAATATGTGTTTTACAAATAATCTGTTCTCGGATGGAGTTACAGGTACATCTACAAGCATGGCAAAGCCTGCTGACATAGCAAGTGTCAAAGAATGTTCCGCCCAGTACCGAGGTACTACAACGTCTGTACCGACTTCGTTCAGCTTAACGACAGGTACCGACGCCACAAGCAACTACAGCACATGTGTCTTTAGCCCTGTTTTCACTACGGCCGGGCATCGCATGCCTACCGCCCATCACGACAGCGCCGGTGGTGCTAGCTGCACTATTGCCGGGGCAGCACCGAGCCATTGGAACCGGCTTACTACAAATGGGGCAGCGTCAGCCGCATATATACCAGCATACACAAATGAAGCTGGGTTATGTATGCCAGCCGCGCCGCATGGAACAGCAGCGCACATGTTTGACGAACATCGTGTTCGCAATCAGACACATGTGCGGAAGGAGGTCGAACATTCAATGGGGCCGTGCACACATTCGGCAATTGCTTATAATGTACCATCTCAATATCGGGCACCGGTCGCCGCCCACGATCAGTTGGTCCTGCCACCGCGCAGCGCTCCGAATGCTAATTTAGTGCCTACTTTCGATGGGAAGACATCGTGGACTGCATTCGAGCGGCAACTGTCTCGTGTGGCCTACTGCGTGAACGCGAAATTCAACAGCTAGTCGTCGCCGGACGCCCAAAGAATCTGACAGACGCTCTGTCGATTGCCCAAGAGCTATACACCAGGATGAATCGCAGTGCCAACGTATTTGCGGTACAACCGGGCAGTCAGCCGGTGCAGACAAAAGCGGCCATCCGGAGAAGCAACATTCGCAAGTCGGAAAACGAAAACGCGTCGGCTTGACGGAGCACAAGCTGATGCCCACCACCCCCGCTCCACCCAACGTGATCAATGAAGACGTTCAAAGCCTTCCGACGAATAGAGATGATTTTGGCGAAATACTGGTGAAACGCAACTACACCAACTCAGTCGAGTTGGGTGACCGTGATGGGAGCAGAGCCCCTACAGCATCTATTGAGACCGAAACCATCACTATTGGAGCACTGGGCAAAGGAAATCTGCACGTCTCCGCTAGAGTGGGTGATAAAGCAGTAGACTTCGTCATTGACACCGGGGCAAGGCGGTCACTCTTAAGCACCAAGTACCTGCCCGCAAAAACGCGCATAAGAGAATCATCAATTTGTCTCTTGGGCGCATTAAATAATGTCATTCCTGTTCATGGAGTGAGCGTTATGAAATTCACGCTCGGAAAAATTACATATCGGCATGAGTTTGTAATTGTTCCGGACCCGTTCCCCACCATACTTGGAATCGACTTCCTCATGAGTGAGGGAGCGGTTGTCAACCTACAGAGCCTTCGTCTGGAGTTTCCGGAAGTCTCAATACATCTTATCGTACCTGAACCACTACGACAGCAAATGGTCTACCTAAACGACGCTATTAGACTGCCACCGCGCACCGATAGCTTCTTCAGTGTACCTCGCCCGTCTGACAACTCTACGACTGCCTGCATAATAGAGCACAGTTGTGCTGCTGCGCTGCCTCCTGGGGTTGGTATTGCACGAACTTTGGTAGACGCCGACAGTAAAGCCATTCTGCTGAGGTTTATAAATGCGAACAATCAATCCGTCGACCTAAAAGCTGACACTCTGGTTGGTGCCATGCAACCGGTAGACGTTTTCTCCGTTGACTACGGTGACACATCGGCAACGACGAGTGGTCTTAGTCCAGATGTGTTGGTACCAACTGGTCTAAAGGAGCAAGAAAAGGTGTCGTTCCAAAATCTAGTCGAAAAATATACGACGATTTGCGCCCGGAGCGAAATGGAACTTGGCCGAACCTCTATAGTGAAGCATCACATAGACACTAACGGCGCCAGACCGATACGAATGCGTCCACGTCGGCTGCCTCTGGCTAAACAAAAAAAAATTTAACAACTTGTGTCGGACATGGCAGAGCGCGGCGTTATTGAGCCATCGCAGAGTCCATGGTCAGCACCGATAGTACTGGTACGGAGAAAAGACGGCTCACTCCGATTTTGCGTCGATTATCGACGCCTCAATGAAATAACCAAGAAGGATTCATATCCGCTGCCGCGCATTGATGACATTTTGGCAAGTTTACATGGCGCCACCAGGTTTTCAACTATGGATTTACGGAGCGGATACTGGCAAGTGGAATTGGACGAAGAATCCAAGCCAAAAACAGCATTTACCTGCTGCGCTGGTTTATGGCAGTTCAAAGTAATGCTCTTTGGCCTAACCAACGCTCCCGCCACGTTTGAAAGACTGATGGAGAGCGTATTCTCTGGCATGGGTTGGCAGTCAGCTCTCGTGTCTACTCCAAAACATTTGAAGAGCATCTTCAACGACTGGAAGATGTCTTTGGGCGCTTGTCAGCAGCTGGACTAAAGTTATGTCCCAAAAAATGCAACTTTCTGCAGCAGCAGGTTAACTACTTGGGCCATATCGTCAGCTCCGGCGGCCTATCTACCGACCCATCTAAAATCGAAAGGGTTGCAGCTTGGCCTACACCGAGAACAAAAACGGAGGTACGTTCTTTCCTGGGACTATATAGCTACTACCGGAAATTTATTGAAAATTTCTCAACGCTGGCGAAACCACTAACTGAGCTTACCGAACTCAAACGACGATTTGCTTGGACTGGGGAAGCGCAGAGCGCATTCGATACTCTGCGCGCCGAGTTAACCACACCACCCATTCTCGCATACCCGGATCCTCAGGGTGAGTTCATCCTGGATACCGACGCATCGAACGTAGGGATTGGTGCCGTACTTAGCCAAATCCAGGATGGCCAGGAACGCGTCATCGAATACTTCAGTGCCAGTTTGAGTAAGAGCGAAAGAAACTACTGCGTCACACGACGGGAGCTTCTTGCCGTGGTATTGAATGTAAAACATTTCCACACATATCTGTATGGACGAAAATTTTTATTACGCTCAGATCACGCTTCGCTGCGCTGGCTAACCAATTTCAAAGAACCCGAGGGCCAAATCGCAAGATGGCTGGAGCGCCTACAGCAATATCATTTCGAAATACAGCATCGCAAAGGATCCAAACACGGCAATGCGGACGCGTTGTCGCGTCGCCCTTGCGGTTCATGCAAATCATGCGACCGTGAGGAAGCCAAAGATGTCCTATTTTGCCAAACAGCCGACACTGAACTCCTAATGGTTCGGAACGCCAACACTGACATGGCAGCCAAACAGCGAGCTGATGCGGACTTGGCACTCGTCATGACCTGGTGCGACAAAGGGGGGAGACCGGCTAAAGCTGCTATTTCAGGGTAATCACCAGACGTGAAATCTTATTGGCACCTGTGGACACGTCTGACACAGCATGAAGGCGTATTGGTGTATCAATGGGATCCTGGGCCTGGGGAACCCAAACATTTTGTCGTAGTACCGCGCGGACAGGTATGCAACATTCTTAACGAATTACCCAGTAACGTTTCAGGTGGCCATTTTGGGCGGCGAAAGACACTCGGCAAGGTGAAAGACCGATATTTTTGGATCGGCCGTAAGGCAGACGTCAACCGTTGGTCCAACGCTTGCGTAACGTGCAGCTTCCGTAAAGGCCCTACAAAACGAACAGTGGGTCAATTGCTACCAAGCCTATCCGGTGCGCCCTTCGCGCGAATTTCAATCGACATTCTAGGACCGCTACCTAAAACACCGCGCGGAAATCGCTATGTGGCCGTGGTGATGGATTATTTCACAAAATGGCCAGAATGCTTGGCTCTGCCAGACCAATCTGCGGAAACGGTCGCTGATGCTCTAACACGCGACGTTATCTGCCGTTTTGGCGTATCGTATGCCATACATTCAGACCAAGGTCGAAATTTTGAAGCAGAGGTTTTTCAAAGGTGTGCTGTCATTCTCGGCATGGACAAAACGAGGACGACTCCTCTTCATCCCCAGTCTGATGGCATGGTGGAGCGCTTTAACCGCACGCTTTTGGATTATCTGGCGAAGTTCATCGAGACCGACCAGCACGAATGGGATCGCCTCTTACCACTTGCATTAATGGCGTACAGATCGGCGCGACACGCATCGACCGATATAACACCATCGATGCTGGCCATGGGCAGAGCTCTACGTCTACCGGCAGATTTAGTTTTCGGTGCAGCACCCAGCGCAAATATTGAGCCGTTGCAGCACACCAGCTACGTGAAAATTTACGAAAAGTACACGATGTAGCTCGCCGCAAACTCACTATGACAGCAGAGACTATGAAGCAACGCTACGATCTTCATGCGCATCCAGTGCAGTTCAAGGTTGGCGATCGGGTATTGATCTATAATCCAAAGAGACGGAAAGGTTTTTGCCCAAAACTGCAGCGTAATTGGGAAGGCCCAGCTACAATTCTCGAAGTCATATCCGACCTCGTCGTGCGCCTACAGATGCCTAAGCGGAAGGTGTCAAAAGTCGTACACATAAATCGGCTATGCGCATATGTAGATGGACTCGAGCAGGAGCATTTCGAGTCTGAGTGGGGGGTAATGTTATGACCACAGCTGGTACGTGGCATAATAATGCCTGGCCCCCTAACAGACGTGAGCGCATGCCTACATGCCTCCCGGCTGTACAGAATATTATGTAACATAAGAATTTACTGCAAAAGAAAAGAGACAGGAAGAATGCAGGTAGCCGATGCATTAAAAAAAATGCATTATCATGCATAATTTTCGTTCTGTTCTTTTTGGCTGCGCGTGCGAGTTGGACACGAATGTAGAATGTGCTGCGTCACATTAAAATAAATCTGATAACTTTTGGGCTGCAGCGTGCGACAATACGAAATGAAAGTAGTTAATAATTTGAATGAATAATTTGTAAAGAATAAAAACACAAAATAAAAAGAAACCTTAAACAATAAAACAAACAAAACAACAATTAAAGCCTCCCTCTCATCGCGAAACCGCAACAATATAAATATGTATATTTATGTTTATATATGTGTATATATGGGTATGTATTGCTGCCCCTCTACTCAATTCCTCGACCATTTCAAATATCAGCTTCAGTATTGATGTAATCAACAGTTCTTATTTGAGGACAGAAGGTCTCACACCAATTATTTCGGCTCATGTTTCAAGATTTCCTTTCATACTTTCTTTACCTTTTACTTGAGTTTACATGGGTAGATTTAAGGTTAGCTGCAATTAAGCGTCGTTAAAACCCTGTGTTCTTTGCACTGTAAGGAATTATTTTGTTGATCTTTTTGTACTCAATTTTTTTTTTAGCTATAG
This sequence comes from Leucophenga maculata, assembly GCA_035044805.1. Classification (NCBI taxonomy): domain Eukaryota; kingdom Metazoa; phylum Arthropoda; class Insecta; order Diptera; family Drosophilidae; genus Leucophenga; species Leucophenga maculata. The sequence continues at coordinate 46,878 of JAWNNP010001544.1, read as the reverse complement.
ATTTTTTTTTTTTTTTGAATTTCTTTGAAACCGCTGTTACAGGCCGTTTAAGAAACCGAATTTTCAGCAGCATTAAAAGTTGTTCTCTATTTCACTATTTTGATTGTGTTCTCGATTCTGGTGTCTTTGTGCTGTTCGTATGGTACAATTCCGACGAGATGGATGAGGTAGTGTGCTTTCCTTTTACTTGATTGTCTGTTCCTCTTATTGGATTTTTGTACTTTTTATAATTACTTCTGGATTTTCTTCAGTACGCAAATTCAGAGCGTGTTAAGAACTGAAGTGATAATGGTACATCGGAAGTTCTTGTCTTGTATAGTTTTTGATTATAAGGTACATTAGATTATACTCAAATAAATACCATTTTTGCCTTGAAGTCTATAAACTCTTTAATGGGTTATAGCCAGGAGAAAATTTGTTTGCAACACACTATGGCCTATCAGTTCTTGATTTTGGAGATTTTATACTGTTCGAATGTTATAACACTAACAAGAAATTTAGACTTTGTGATGATGAGTGATTTATTTTGTATCTTCTTATTTTCTTTTCCCTTTTTAAATTCGTGCGTTTAATGTAAAGGCTTTTGTGTTGGTGGTTTGATTGATTGTGCTACTGTTGGAGACTTATTCGGTTCTTAGCTCTTACTTGGTTCTAGCTGTTTTATTATGCGATGATTTTTATTATATATACAACTAACTCAATAAACCTATATCAGCCTAAATCGGTCATCGGGCTTTATCATGCTTAATTTTTTTTATTTTTCTTTATATAAGTTTGAATTTTTTTTTTCAAATATTTTAATTTAACAGATACAAATCTTAGTGTCGAGTTCAATTTTGCCTTTTTGAACATAAGTTAAAGGCTTAAAAAAAAAAAAAAAAAAAATTTATTTAAGTTAAGTTAATTAATAACATTGTAGGTTTATTTTTTATTGAATCGTTAGTCTTAAGTTGTTAGCCATGTCTTTAAAAGGTAGCAGTGATAATATATTCAGTGAATCTGGATATTGTAGTATCTGTGCTAAACCTTTTTCCAACAACTCCTCTTTATTGCGTACCGCCTGTAATCATGTCTTTCACAGAGAGTGTTTTTATAAACAGGGGAAAAATCGTACTAAGTGTCCAGTGTGTAGTGCGATTATCAATTTGGAATCGGATGCTAGCGTTGAAGGTGCAGCTTTCAACCTCAGCTGGACAAACATCCCGAAATCCTTACTCTACTCGTTCGCAAAATAAAATGCACCATGGTACCACAGTGGAGGTTCCATTGGATAGCGACGCAGTAAATACTTAAGCAGAACCACCAGATTTGAATACTCGTTCGTTGATCATAGATCCAATTGATTCAGACCCGACTACAAGTGCTGAAGCGTTTACGAACGCCCAACAGCAGGCTATAGTTAACCTTATATCTAACTCGTTGAATTCATGCTTGAGTCAATTTTTGACTACAATAAATGATAAGCAAGCTCAATTAGCAGCTGTAGTTGAACGTCAACAAACTCAGCTGAATACAATTGCGGAACGACTTAAAGAAGTTGCCCTAGGTAGCAGAACTCCTCCTGCAGTTCACTCTTCCGTTTTTCTACTTGGTCCGAGTAGAATGCATATATTACCAGCTGTGGAACAGTAGACTTTCGAACGAATGCTTGGATTGCCAGCAGGTCGGTTTTCAGGTGCAGGGGCACTACCTTAATTAATAGGGAAAACTTAAATAATACTTATCCGGCTCAAACAGTAACGCCTGGGGCACAGTCGACCGTTGAATTATATTCACGTCCAGACAAAGTTAGTCATATCCTAAATAACTGGAAATTAAAATTTACTGGTAATGCCAATAGTATAACCGTTAGTTATTTCATTTATCGTGTTAAAACTTTGACAGAGCAAGCGTTAGACAGCGCTGGTAGAAATCCTTCGAAGGAATTTGTTACCAGAAGTCCAACATGAGTTATTAAACATAGAGATACGAACTGTGGCTCAACTTCGTGCTATAGTTCGTAAACGTGAACAGTTCATGCAGGAACTAAAAAGGAATATGGTGCAAATCTAACATGTAATGTTTAGGCAGTGTATTGCGGAAATACAAGCCAATTCGGATTCAGAGGAAGAGGATATTTCTGTAATAAATCTTCATTGTTGGAATTGCGGTGCTATTGGTCATCGATATCAAGATTGCATTTTGGATAGGCGGATATTTTGTCTCGGTTGCGGAGCCACGGACACTTATAAGCCCGACTGTGCTTCTTGTACTGATTTAAAAAACCAGCAAGGGCGTGCACGGAATCGAAGTGCACGCAAACTAGTTCGCTCCCAGGGCACAATGACAGAGAAGGACATTGTTCCGTCCTCGAATCGGTTATAAACCATTCAATAAACAAAACATTTTGTGAAAGTTCCACGAACACTTTGAACTTGCAACAATTGTCAGTGAAAAACCCGGCTAGTACTGATTTCAAAACAGTTCCCAGATGTTCCGCTAGATCTAGACTTCGACAGCATAAATTTTGGAAGTTAGTTAAAGCTGAAAGAGCTAAAATAATCTCGTCAATTCTAAACCAACCTGGTGACCAACGGCCGTATGCTGAGGTTAATCTTTTTCGGTGAAATGGTTTGCGGTTTATTAGACTCAGGAGCGTCTATTACTTGCATAGGCGGTCACAGACCATAGTTGGGAAATTGGTAACCGAAGTAATCTTCCAGGGTGAATCCAAATCTATCACCGTGTTTCTAATTTCTGCTCTTGAGCAAAATTTTTATCTCGGAATTTACTTTTGGTACTCTTTGAATTGTTACCAAATAATTTTGTACAATCAGGTTTGAAAATTTCAACCTTAGAAAACCCAGAACTTCGACAAATCCCTGTTGAACAACAACAGCAACTGGAAAAACTAATGGCTTTATTTCCGTCCTTTGCGGACGAAGGACTAGGTCGTACTACTTTATTAAGTCACATTATTGATACCGGCAACGCTAAAGATATTAAGCAACGTCACTACCCTGTTTCTCCCCCAATAGAGAAACTTATCTATGAGGAAGTAGATCGGATGATCGCTCTTGGAGTCATTGAAGAATCTGAGAGTGCCTGGTCCTCCCAAGTAGTTCTCGTGCGTAAACCGGGTAAGGTTCGTTTATGTTTGGATAGTAGGAAGCTTAATGAGGTAACCATTAAGGATGCATATCCTTTGTCCCATATTAACGGTATTTTAAGTCGGCTTTCCAAGGCGGATTCTATCTCGAGTTTAGATTTGAAGGCTGCATTTTGGCAAATTCCGTTAGACAAGACGGCTTTTACCATACCCGGCAGGCCATTATATCAATACCGAGTGATGCCTTTTAGGCTTTGTAATGCTCCGCAAACAATGTCCCGCCTGATGGATACGGTTGTTCCACCTCATTTAAGAAACGAGGTTTTTATTTACTTGGACGATATACTTTTGGTTTCAGACTCGTTTCAACGCCACGTGGAAGTGCTTACGGAGGTAGCAGCACATATTAGACGAGGCGGTTTAACTATTAACGTACAAAAAAGTAATTTTTGCCTGAAACAGGTGAAGTATCTTGGTCACCTGGTGGTTGAAGGTACTATTAGTACTGACCCAGATAAAATATCTGCAATTACGGACTTCCCAATGCCTAAATATTTTTAAAGAATTACATCGTTTTCTTGGAATGACTTGTTGATACAATAAGTTCATTTGCAATTATGCTTCCATCGCTTCGCCAATCACGGATATGCTGGAAGACATTTACCTGGACAGATGAGGCAGAGAAGAGTTTTTACTTATTAAAGCAGTATATGAGTACTGCACCAGTGTAACACAGCCCGGATTTCGGCAAACCATTTGCTATTCATTGTGACGCTAGTCATACTGGCGTAGGTGGTGAATTAGTGCAAAGGAATGTTTGGCTGCGATGTTAGCGGTTTAGAAGTTTCGTGAATACGTGGAGGGACATAATTTCACTGTGATCACTGATCATGCGTCTCTCAAATGGCTTATGTCATAAAGTGACCTCAGTACTCGATTGGCTCGATGGTCAATTAAATTGCAAGGCTTAAGCTTCAAGATTCAGCGCCGTACAGGTTCTGAGAATATAGTCCCTGATACACTATCACGAATTTTCAGTAAAGACTTATCAGCGATAGATTTTTTGAATGATCAGATTTATTTAAAATATTTCGAAGCACCTGAATATGCCGAACGGCTCAAGAAAGTTCAACAAAATGCTGTCCAGTTCCCCAATCTTAAAGTGGTAAATACTCGCCGATCTCGGAAGGGTAATGTGGGTATAATCGTGATTCTCGACCATTTTACTAAATTCCCGTTTTTGAAATCTATAACGAAGTTTACAGTTGATGCCATAATCTTTTATTTGGAAGAAGAGCTTTTCCACTGTTTTGGGGTGCCTGAGTGTATCGTTACAGATAGTGGAGTACAATTTAAATCTACTTTGTTTAGCACTCTCATACAGAAGTATGGAATTCGGCATGTATTCACTGCGGTTCATTCACCTCAAGTCAATGCCTCAGAAAGAGTGAATAGATCCGCGATTGCCGGTATCACAACTTATATTACTTTAGACCAAACTAATTGGGACGAACGACTGAGCAGTATTTCTTGCTCATTACGATTGAATGTACACGCGGCTGTTGGATCATCGCCTTATAATTTAATGTTCGGTCAGCAAATGATCATACATGGTTCCACTTATAAGTTACTACGCCAGTTAGACGTTTTGGAAGATAGGACCATAAAGCTAAGTCGCAAGGATAGTGTAGATATCCTTAGAAGTAAAGCAGTTGGCAATATGGTTAAACAACGATTAAGGAATGAAAAGGATTACAAATTGAGAAGTCGTGAAGTGTCGTACAGTAAAGGTCAAGAAGTATATAGGCGTAATTTTTCGCAAAGTAATTTCGCTAAGGGTTTCAACGCCAAGCTTGCTCCTATATTTGTCAAGGATCGTATTCGAGAGAAATTAGGTAATTGTTATTACCTACTTGAGGATTGCCAAGGTAATTTGATTGGTAAATATCACTGCAAGGACATTCGGCAATAATTCGCTAAATGCATATTGCGCTCCTACGTATCATAATTTGGGTTGCAAGTAAATTTCTTTTTCATTCCACCCTAAATATGATTTCGGTAGGGGGACTTGTCGCGCAGAATAAGTGATGGTATGATTTGGCATTGTATCGATACTATATTTCGGTTGTTTTACGCCACTGTATGACATTGTTAATTATGAATTGTGAATGTCATACGGGGTATGGAGTTAAGCTTTTCGCGCATTGTATATGTTTGACCTTTTGACGCCAAACATATTAAGCCCGTATCAGGTAAACAGTTTCTTTATTCTTTTATTGCTAGGTTTTAATTAGTGTAAATTCTGTTTTTTTAGCAATTGTGTTTTTTTTTTGTGAGTAACAGTGCTGGGTGGCGAAAGTTCCTTTTGTGTGTTGGATGTCAACAAGGAGATCAGATCGTAATTCGAGCACCTTATTGGTAAGGGCACAAGGGTGTAAAGTTGTGATTTGCTTATTTTTTTTTTTTTTGTTTGCGTTTGCAGATAGGCGCTATGTATTAAATTAAATACAGTGGATTTATTCGGGTATTGTAGGATAGTCTCGTGGACGTCTACCGCAACGCCGGTGTTAGCTAAATGCTTAATGTAATAGACTAAAGGCGATGAGTGCGTGTTACATAAAAAAAAAACCACGTTAATTCAGGGTGCTATCACTATCCCGAACGACCACCACATCATATGACAAGGCCAACAACTTGAAGTATTATCTTCTTGTACGTGAAAACAACACTCGTAAAAAATTTATGGTCCTACCACAAACGCGGTCAGCGACTTGCAGCATAGCACCAACGCATGCGGAAGCTTAAATTGCGGCTAAGGTTATGAACATGGCGATGTTTTATGATGGGTAGTGCTCCGTCTTGTCGACAGCAGGCGTACCTTGGAAGGAAAAAAAACAGTATTACCCATTGATTTTTACTATTAATTAGACCCTTAGTAAGAGTAGTTCAGCATTCTTATATTTTTTTTGTTGTTTTCATTCTTTCGTTTGTAGTTTTTTTTTTTGGCAGAATGAAACGAAATGAATTACTTATAGGGGATTCATAATAATTTTTTATTTTTTCCCCTTTTGTTAATTTTTTTCCTATAATTATTATTATTATTATTAAATAAATATCGGTTTAATCGCTTAAATGAATTTAGCCTTTAATTAAAAGTTAAAGATGAACTTAATGTCCCTTAAGAATCCTAGAATAAGTGTAAACTCACAAATTTTTTGAGAATTAAGTTAACTTTCTATATTAAAAATATTGTAATTTCAAATATTATGTATTAATAAATTTACGTAGGCCCGATGTCGATAACAGAATGGTACCTTAAGAATTGAGTTAGTTTAAGGGGTCCATCGAAATAACTTTCCTCATGGATGTGATGGACCAACGTAGGGTTGGCGAATTATGGGTATTACATCTTCGCGCCAAGGTCTCTTCTCATAGTTTAGCTGTATTGATTGGATGTGCTTTTGTTTATTTGTCGCTTCTTTCCCTTTATCCTTTGGTACTCTTAAAAACCAGCACGCAAATTTTTTTTTTTTTTTATTTTCTTTATTTGTAAGTTAACTGCGTGTAATGTAAGTGGTGAAAATAAACATAAGGTCTTTCGGAAAGGGAGTAATAACAGCTAATTTAACCTCTGTTAAATTAATGTTGGGGTATTGTTCAAGTAAAACAATTGGCTTTAAAATGCTAGTGCTTGACCCCGTATCTATTAAGCATCTAATTTTTTGTTTGTCAATTGTTAATGTTTCTATCGGTAAAACACATTTGGAAGCAATGTTAGAAAATTTATTTCTTCGTTTTGGTGAGTAAATGTGGGGTTGTTTGTTCGACTTGAGAATGGTGTGTCTACACTCATTTTTGACTGTCTTGTTTGGGAAGATGAATTATCCTCTTTATAATTTTGAAAGTTTAAAAATGATCTATGATTTTCTCCATTATTGAAATATTTTTTACTATTATTATTTGGTCTTGTGTAACAGTCATTTTTATTTGTCTGATTATTTGATGATGTATAGTAGTCCTTTTTTATTTGTCTGATTATGTGGTCTAGTTAGTAGTCGTTTTTATTTGTCTGATTATGTGGTCTTGTATAGTAGTCGTTTTTATTTGTCTGATTATGTGGTCTTGTATAGTAGTCGTTTTTATTTGTCTGATTATGTGGTATTGTATAGTAGTCGTTTTTATTTGTCTGACTCGAATTATGTGTATAGTAATAATTTACATTATTATTTTGTTTCTCTTGACGAGGTTTTCTATGTTTAAAGTTAATTGTTCTATAGTCATCTAATAGTTTAAGTTTAGTGTATCTCAAAATAATATCGTCTAACTGCATGTTTTCTATAATATGGGCTCTAATGGGTCCATCTAATTTATCAACTAGAATATCTACTAAGTCCCTATTAACACACCCCGGTTGATATAAATGAGATACTCTATGGTCTATTTCATTAATTGTATTTATATTGTTCTTAGCTTTCTATGCAAATAATTCTCTTAAATTACTTACTTTTATATCTCAGCATTTATTATATATTTTGCCGTATGTTGTCTTCGGTCGATATTGCTGCTTTAGTTTAAATTTGGTCTCGTACCATGTTGGATGTCCACCCAATTCGCTAACTACCCTGGTTGCCTCTCCTCGAATTTTCTCATTGAGAACGATTTGTGTTCCAAATTTAATAAGTTCTTCCATTCCATTGCATAGATTAATGCATTGGTCGACCGACCTTATAGATGCCATTAATCCGCTTATATGGCTCAGAGACTCTAAATTGTCCCAAGATATCTCGTGGTTCAAGTCCTAGTTTGTCGGCTATACTGACTTCTTCCTTTGGTAGGTTAGGTTGTTGTTGTAGCAACTGTTGGAGGTCATTTATAATTGCCGCTTGCTTTTTAATTATTTCTTCCATTTTATTTAATTTCTGCTCCATTTTTTTATAAACATATATATATAAATATATTTTATTTTAATTTTTTGTTGGTTTTATTTATATTTTTATTTCACTCCGACGTGTTTCACAACTACGATTTTATTAGGCCCTGTACCGAAGGTACAAGAGCCTATTGGTTTTGTGCAAATGTATGTAACAGGTAGAAATAATAATCGGAGACCCCACAAAGTTACCCCCATTATGGTCAGGAGTGATAGAGGAGTCGATATAGACATGTCCGTCTGGCCGTCCGTATGAACGAAAGGATCTCGGAAACGGTAATAGATAGAGACTTCGTGTTTTTTGCATTCGACTAGGACTGCTCCGGAATTTTACAAGTTTATTTTAAAAAGTTGCGCCTCCCCCCCTTCGCAATAAAATCACTCCCAAAGCTAAAAATTTCTTCGGCATAAAAAAAGTAAGTAGTCCAGTATAGAGATATAGTCCTTCTTAGCCAAAATCCAAAAAGTTCATCAAAATCGGATAATAAATGACGATTTTATAAGCAATTGAATTTGAGCGACCCCCTTTTTTCGTTTCATACATAAAAAAATGTTTTAAAAGTCACTTAGTCGTGCAGTGAGAAGTGGTCATGTGTTTGGTCATAAGCTAGGAGAACATTTAATGTGTTTCTTAGGCGACCTGCACTGGTACAGGGCCTCTTACAGGCGGTTACGCCCGACTGTGATTTTCTTACTTGTTTTTTTTATGTTCGATTCTTAATATCTTTAGATATTAAGTTCCACGACTGCGCCAATTACGAAAAGATATAATTCTTGTGAATTATATGCACGAAATAAAGAGGAGTTGGGTTTACACCAAATATCGATTTATTCATTTTTTTACGTTGTGTTCACGTAAATTTGAATCTTAAGACTAAGTTGCTCACAAAAATGTACGTGTAATTGTACCTTAGATTTATCTGTATTCTATTTTATGATTCCTTAAAATTATCTTTATTCTATTTTATCAGTACATTGTTTATTTAGGCTATTAAATATTATCGGACAAACGTTTTTATGATGTGTAGTTTCAATACATATCCGTTTTCACTTAGAATAGTGTGAGAATTTTAGAGATTGTCTGACGGACGATTTTATGCTTATCAGTTTCTGTGTTTGCTTAGGATAGAACTGAAGAGATTATCGGACTAACATTTTTATGATGCGTAATTTGAATGCATATCAATGTGAGAATTAAAGAGATAAACAGATATTTACTTACAATTGTATTTCTCTACAATTCTATCTAAACCGTCTTGGGTACGGTACGTAACTCGCGCAGTACAACTGGGATATTTGGTATGACAAATTGTATGGTTTTTTGAATTTTAAATGAGATTGCTCCTAAAGATGTGTCTCAGATATTAAGCAAATGTCTATATTTTTATAGCCAGGGTTGTTTCCGATTCGCTACAATGTTTTGACAGCCCGTTAAAATTCCAAAGCATAATTTTTCGACGGTTTCCACTTATTTTAGCTTAAATATGGGGAATATCCTTAACTTAAATAACAAACAACTGATGGAGACTTTAAAAATAGCCGGGATATCAAAGGTTTTGTCTAGCGGCGCACGAGTTACGTCTACGACACAGACTGAAGATACTATCGAGTCCTATAAAAAATCCACAGTAGTAAGATAAGATTTGTTAAACTAAACATTAACACATTAAAATGATTTTCTTCATTTATTTTCCACATTATCCTAAGCAAATACAAACTACCATTAAGCGTAGACAACATGAAAATACATTGCAAACTGATCCCTAAAATCTTTATCGTAAAAATATGCAGACTATCATTAAGCATAGACAACATGTAGTAGATAATGAACACATTGTAACTGATCATTTGTAAGGAATATCACAAACACACAAAATCTTTATATGTAACACATCTACGATAAGCATATTTACGATAAGCACACTCATTAAGCAACTAATAAAACTTTGTAAAATAGTATATAAGGGACCGAAAATGAAAAACTGAGTTAAAATAAATTTATGTTTACTAAAGTTACGTTGTGTTTTATTTTATCCGTAATTCACGCACTAGAGACGCGTGTAGCGTAAAGGAAATTTGTATTTTTAAAGACTCCATTAATTTCGCGTTGGAAGTGTGAAATCATAAAAAATCGTTACATGTATAATACAAATTTAAAAAACCAGAGCAAATAAACAAAAAAGTTGATAAACAAAATTTTTAATTTTTGTTTTTGGTAAAAATGTTTTCATTTCTTTGTTAATTATAATACAAAATTAAACTACGTATATATAGCTATACATACTGTCTGTATTTTTATTAAAATCCGTCTAACCGTTTTGGAAATATAGATTTTTACAAAGTGAGGAATGTTTAACTATCTATAGCGAATAATCATATATGTATATACACAACATTCATTTTAACAATAGTTTTTTGGGGGGTTGTTGGTCAGGGGGTCATGAAAACCAATTTTATTCTCTATAGAGAGTTAAACTATCCCCATTTTTTTACTATTATTATCTTACTTTCTTAGTATTCCAGTTTAGCACTCAAATGTAGTATTTAATATCTTATAGTTATCCTAATTATTTTTTTAAATGCCTTAACTACCTCAAAATAACTTAAAATAAGAACCCAAACCTTAAATCTTTATCCTTCTCAGCGGGGGCTAGGAATTAATTTTAGACACATAGTTTCAATGTGAAATTTTCTTAGAATTCTAGTGAACGTTTTTGCGAAAAAAAATTTACCCGCCCTAATATATATATATAATTATTATTAAGTTTAAACAATGGGTTAAGATGTAACTCGCTTCACGACGCTATAACCGACTGCGACTTATTCAATGATCGACAACGAATGTCTTCTAACACGATGAACTAACAACTGACTTCATACAATAACTTTCAACTAACAACTAGCTCAGACAACGATTGACGACGACTCCCTCTAACGCAAAGCAACAAAACTGCACAGCAACGACAGGCAGCGTTACTATTTAAAAGCAACTTACCTGTATCAACATCGTACCTGCCATGGTCGTTTCCCATCCTTAGCTCTACCAATAATGCACTCAATGCAGCGTTCAACAACACGAACTACAGTTTATTTCAACTTCGGAATGTAAAAACTTTTTTATACGATATCCTGCGTTTTCATATCAGAAAAGCTACCCATTTTGTTAGCAATTTAATAAATTTTATTAATCTTAATCTGTGTGTCATTATAAAAATTTCCATACCCTTTTCATATAATTTGCGATTATCGTAAAGTAAACGCTTTTTGCCGTTTTTCTTGCCCACTAAAACATATGTCAAAGGACATACTAGGCCTAATAATTTTCTCTGCCACCTATTCCAGTTAACTTGCTCATCAATAATTTTCTGTTCGCACACTTACGCCAACAAATCATCTGTTGGAACAGTTTCCATCTCTATTAGATCACTAGGATTTCTTCTAGGCGTATATGACTGTACTAGTAGTATACTCTATACTATAGATGAATCGGTCGATAAATCGATGTTTTTCCCAGCTCTACTCTATACCCTTCGCTTTGTTCATACGTGACAAATCTGGTTTATCAATCTGTGTGCCCTGTTCCACAATCAACATGCACATACTATCAAGTTCATTTCTTAGTTTGAAACAAGAACCGTTACAACTGCCTTGTTTTCCTTGCAAACCAAATTAATAGAATCTCTCGCTCTAAGCACTACCTATGTATCAGGTTTAGTCACCTGCATATCTATCTCATTCAAAATTGTGCTGCCAAGAATCGCTTCGAATCCTATATTCTCATCTGTGACCACGTATAATTTAACATTTACCTTTATGTCATCAATCTTAACATTAATTACAAAACTTTCAAACTTAGCACAACCAGTTAACTTTTGAATTATCATCCTTAAATAAATGCATCTACGTATACGGCACAAGTCTGATCCGGCACTTTACTCTAAGCATATAGGCGCTATGATGGCCACGAATGTCAAAAATTATGGGTGCCAGTAGCTGGGCAGTGCCACCAGGCATTCCTCTATATATTATTTTAATAATTAAATTTTTGGTATAAGTACCGTATATACATTCATATGCACTTATTAAAAAGATGTTATTTTGATATAAACATAAAAACATGCACTATAATTTTATATTACTATTTATATCCATATATATGTCTTTAAATATGCCTATATATGTATCAATACATTTAGAAGGTTTCCACTTACTTTTGAGTAGCAACAAGTTCAGTCCTAGTTTGGCTCAGCTCTTCTGATATAACTGCTTTTGCTTGAATTTCACGCTGAAGTGAAGATTGCAGATTTAGAAGTTCCATTTTGTCCAATTTTTGTGACCTTCTGTTACGCCAATTTTTATTTTCAGTAACACTGTTCTGAAACGAGCCTTAAAACCCAAACGAAATTATAGTAAGTTAAATATCTTCAGCTATAAACAAATTTGTATATAGGAAATAGAAAACTAAAGAACACTCTTTAATGATCAAACGAAAAATAATTTTTAATATAGGCAGAAAATATAAATGAACGAAAAAGATTAGTAATATTGTGAAGATTAGTATTATTGTGTGTGCCATATTTTTTCGTTTATCGAGCACACCAAGTATTGCATGCATTTAGGCATATAGTTTAAAAGTCACTTTAAATCATAAGTTTTTCATTTTAGCCTGATGATCCTGGTGAGGATATTAGGTCAAAAATTAAAATTATTGAATTGTCATCGGTCTTTGATAGGTATAGAAAGATTAAAATAAATATGGCCGTTCAAAGTGGGTCAAAATCAAGTACAAAGAAGTCGGTTTCAAACAGACAGACAAACATACAGGTGAAGCTAATATAAGCGTGTTAATAATAAATATCGAATTCGAAAGGTGGTGGAGGGACTCAGTAATTTGGTGCAATGTATACCTGCCTTTATACCAAAAAAAAATTTATGGATTTTGGCTACCTTAGCCCCAGCATTTCACAGAAAAATTACATTGTGAACTAGTCATCTTCAACGAAACGAAAGAAAAAAATATAAGGACCACGATTTACGGATATGCACCGGGAATGTCCGCACATGCCTGATTTGACCGCACGAGTTATGTGTATGCTGATAATATAATTCTTATATTTATTTAACAAATTTGAAATAATGAATATGTTTTTTATTTTTTAATTAAAGCCGATGATATGCTCCTGTCGTTTCGATTAAATTTATACTCGTCGCTGGTTCGCCGAAGTCTTTCCCACGATACTTGACGCGTCTGCACTAATCCGCATGGCACCACTCAACATGTTGTCGCTGTTGTTATTGGCTAGCAAATAGTGAGTAGCAACGACTCCTGCAATTGCTGACGCCTCCCCACGATACGCTGCTACTTTACCGTTATAGTAGCCATACATACAGTGAGTTGTATAGTAGTGACAACTCCTGCGATTGCTAACGCCATCCCAAGATATGCTGCTACTTAATAATCGGCATTTCCGTTATATGTAGCAAAAAATACAGTATTATAGTAGCAACGACTCCAGCGATCGCGGACGCCTTCTCACGATACGCTTCTACCTGACCGTTATATATAACCTTAAGTAAAGTGAGTATTAAAGTAACAACGACTCCTGCGATCGCTGACGCCTTCCCACGATGCGCTGCTGCTGGTCACTGTAAATCAATTCGTATCATCAGAGCCCACCGTTCTTGCGTTGCTCTACTTATTGTTGTGAATTATTGTTGTTCTTAGGTCGTTGTGATATTCTATCACAACCGTGATGGTTCGGTGGTGCTGTTGGAGAGGGGTACTGGGTGGTAACTCACGCTCCGACGGAAGAGAAAGACGATGATCCTAAAGATGAGTTATATGATTGGGAAGGAAGGAACCCTTGACCCAAATGTCGCAAAATTTTGCCTAAGTCCAGCTCAAATTGCACGCAATAAATAGATCAAGTTATTGTAGACAGAAGGAAAGGCTTTAGAAGGTCCCAATATTGACTCGGAACACTATCTTGTCGCAGCCAAGGTACGCACTACGCTCAGGAGTGGTGCACGCCACACGTTCCAATATGCAACGGAAGCTAGACGTCGACAAGCTGCAATCACAACAGACCGCTGGAACCTTGTCAAACACACTCCCCACCGCCCCATGGATAGAGCTGCCAAGGAGGTCACTAGTTGTACAAAACCAGTGACTAATTCTTCGTACGACGAGGAGTGTCGCAATGCTACTGTAGAGATAGAGAAATGACACCGGAACCACCAGTCAATAATGGCACTATTGTAGAGCTACCGGACAAAACGAGGTCGATTCAGTTATTAAAAAGCTGCAAAATAGCGAAGCGGCAGGTTCTGATGGACGGCCAGCTGAGTTATTTAAGACCGGCGGCGAAGTGTTGGTTAGGAGTATGCACCAAATTTTATGCAAGATATGGTCCGATGAACGCATACCCAATGAATGGAATCTTAGTGTTTTTAGTCCAATCTTTACGAAAGGAGACCCCGCTGTCTGTGCCTATTATTCCTCTTATTTGTCAAGTGCAAAACCGCTTTCGACATGCTGATTCGAACGAAAGATCGTTCATCTTTGCATGACGACGCCATCACACACACAAAGCGTTATTAGGGTAAAAAGGAAGCTCTCTGAACCCTTTGATATCAAGAATCTTTTAAAATGTAATGCTGCTCACGTGCGCGGATGATATTATGGGTTTAGCAGTGAATGAGGACAACACGAATTGCATGGTGTCTTCTAAAACTTGTTGTAGAGTGCTTCGTCTATCTCGGATCTGAAATGACCAACAACATGAAGTGAAGAGTCACGTTTATTATAGATACTATTTTGGATTGATCAAGCAAATTTGAACTAAAGCCCTCTATTGGAAGACAAAAATCAAGATCCATAAGACGCTGATATTCCCAGTCCTATTGTATGGCGCAGAGGCATCGACCGTGATTGTGTCACAAGAAACAGCGTTGAAAGTCTTTGAGAGGAAGATTCTTCGCAGGATTTTTGGTCCTATTAGAGTCGACGACAACTTTAGGTCCCGTATGACCCGCGAGCTGTATACGCTATTCGATGCGGTTGACATAGTTAAAAGCATAAAATTCCTGCGGCTGTATTGGGCTGATCACATCATTCGAATGAAGGAAAAAGATCCAAATCGCTTGGTGTACATGAGGGGCCCAAACATGATTGGTGGACGACGAAATAGAAAACCGGGCATGGGTTGGATTGATTAGGTATGGGGAGATCTCTCCAAGCTTGGCAGTCATATCAGCTAGTGCGTTTTCCTAAATGCATTTTTGATCGAACGACGGTTGATTGCCACTAAAGTTAGTAAAGTTTTTCAGTTGGCTATTAATATATATTGGGACCGTGAATATTGAGCGTCTATTGTGAATGAGCGTGTTGTGCATGAGCGTCTTTGGCTTCCAGTGTCATTTGGTTGAACAACTAACAACAATCCTAAATATTGTCTCAAACATGTCGAATTACCAGATAAATTACGATACGAGTTGAAGCCGCGTAACGACGAAAGGTGAATTTTTCGCTGGTAAACAGCATTTTCAACGCCAAAAAAGTATGGTATTTTGCATCGCATTGTTACTGGCTATGAAAAGTGGATCCATTACGATAATCCCAATTGTAAAAAGTCATGAGTTTTACTTGGCTTACCAACAAAATTTTGCGCAAAACCGAATAGTATACATATATATATATATATTTTACATGAATGTTATAGTCTGTATTTGGTGGGACCAACGCGGCGTAATCTACTATCAGCTCCTGAAACCGAATGAAACTACAGTTGAACCTCGATTAACCGGGCCTCTATTAACCGGGAACATCTGTTAACCGGGATGCTTAGTGGTTTATTTTATACCGTGATTTACCTCTATTATCCGTGATTCTATTTTATGTGTTTTTTTTCCTCCAAAAGAGCCAGAAATGCTCTTGCGATTAAAGAAAAAATATAACTTATTAATGACTATTCCAACTAACGTTTTGTCTAATAGTTCAGTCAAAATAGACAAAAAAAAGTCATAACTAAGGAAAAATTCTCATAGAGCTGAAAATTGGCAGAGACGTTAAATAGATCATTGTAAATGTCAAAAGTCCCCTTCGATCCTACTTCTGCAAAAAATTTTATTCAAGGTCAAAAAAACCAAATTAAGGTTTTTTCCATTTTTCTCGAAAACAGTAAGTTTTATCGTGAAAATATGTCCGACAAAAGTTGTAGATCATTCAATTCTCTACAAAAATGGTCCTATCACTTTTTCTCTTACGTTTCACCATTCGTGAGATATCGCGGTTTTAATAATTAGAAAATGCATATTTTACATAATGGAAATTATTAAAACCGCGATATTTTAAGAATGATAAGTTGTTCTGCCTTATATATAAGTTTAGCTTAGTTGTACTTAGGAGTATTAAAGCATATTGTTGTTCCCATTAATATCATATAATTTTCGGAGTCAGCATTTGACAGTAGTGATTTAGTTACGACGAGTTATGTGAGGATAGCTTATTATATATTATATAGTTTACAGAAGAGTCAAAAGAAAATAGATGAGAGAAGTTATTAGAGATATAGCAAACAAACCGAAGTGAGTCATGATAGGCATAATTTGTTGTGCAAAAAGACAACTTCATTATGCTCCGCTCATAGAAGCTTGCTTTCCTAGTAGCAAAAAAGTGAGACAGTCGATTTTCGAAAGACTCTTTTGAGGCCAATTTCTAGCCATCTAAATCGTTCGACATTGACAAGAAAGAATGGTAATCACATGGTGCCAGATCCGGACCTCCCATCCGAACTGTCTGAGCTTCTGGTGCGTCACAATCGAAGTGTGCGGTCTGACGACGTCCTGATGAAACACAATTCCTCTCCAATAGTCCAAAGATGGCCACTTTTGGGCGATTGTTGCCTTCAAGCGGTCCAGTTGTTCACAGAAGAGGACCGAATTAAACGTTTGGCCATAGGGGAGCTGATCATAGTTTGTGATTCCCTGCCAATCCCACCAAACACACAGCAAACCCTTCACCCACGACCGTTTGCGCTTCACGTTCTGGTGTGTGACCAACTTTTTATCGCCAGTCACCATTCGCTTCATAATGCAATTCGCAAATGGAAATTTGGTCCATTAGGTTTTTTGAAGTCAACTCGCGTGGCACCAAAATACAGATTTTTTTTTGTAGTCAAGCTTCTTAAATGCTTTTGAACGGTCATTCAGCTCACGGGCGATGGTCTTTAAGTTTAACTGTGAGTAAGTGTCTTTGTTCGAATTGTCGGTGTTATTGTTTAAATTGTTTCAAATTCTTACTGTAAGTGTAGCTGTTTTTGATGACTCATCGGATGTAGGTGTAATCTTCTTAATATTGTTTTTGTTTTTAATATCCGTATTTGTTTTGTTGGATGAAGCGGGCAATGACGAGAGAGATGACTTAATCGAGGCAGCAGTGTTAACGATGTTGGATTTGTTTCTGAAAACTCATTTGGGACAGCTGTATTCTGCTTACTATTGGTTTTTTTTTTTTTTTAACAATATTTGTCATTTTTGAAGCAGCCAATGATGAGACAGATGACGTGATCAAGGCAGCAGAAGTATAAACGTACGTAGTTGTAAATGAAGCCACCTATGTAATGAAGGCACTTTGCGCTGTTATTGTATTCGAAGATAATGTTGTTGGGTACAGTGAAGGCAGAGGTGTCGTCGGCGTTTTGCACTGAGAGCTCCATGGTAGAGTAGTTGTAAGGGAGGGAGAGCAAGAGTTTGAAGCCTCCTCTGATGTTCCAACAGACAAGTTGGAGTACATGTTGGTATATTATTTTTGTTGATGCACGGCGAAACAAAAGAGAAATATGCACTTCTCGATGATGTAGAACTTTTGGCTTTACTGCCCCTTAATATTATTTATTAAACTTTACTTCGTTGATTAACAATTTATCTTTTTTATTAAAAATAAAAGAAAAACCATCAAAAAGCCAAAATAATTTTTGTATTTTATTTATTAAAGAGTCACTTTCTTTGACAAGGCAGCGGTTGAAAGCACGACTTAGTCGAACGACGGTTCGAGTTGAAATTGGAAAGGCGCAAATGATTTAAAAATACTACAAACGTCAGCGAGGAAACTTTTATGTATTCCGGCCAGCTCAGCAACGAGTGAGACTTTTTTCAACATCAAGCACTATTCTAAGAGATTATATGATAAGAGATTTGAACTATGTATGTACAATACATTAAATGTACATATTCATAAATACCCTACATTTTTAGGCCCTGTACCGAAGGTACAAGAGCCTATTGGGTTTGTGCAAATGTATGTAACAGGTAGAAATAATGGTCGGAGACCCCCCAAAGTTACCACCATTATGGTCAGGAATGAAAGACGAGTCGATATAGCCATGTCCGTCTGTCCGTCCGTCCGTCTGTCCGTCCGTCCGTCTGTCCGTCCGTCCGTCTGTCCGTCTGTATGAACGAAAGGATCTCGGAAACGGTAATAGATAGAGACTTCGTGTTTTTTGCATTCGACTAGGATTGCTCCGGAATTTCACAAGTTTATTTTGAAATTTTGCCCCTCCCCCCCTTCCCCATAAAATCACCCCTTAGGGTGAAAATTTCTTCGGCACAAAAAAAATTGAGTGTACCAATATAGAGATAAGTTCATCAAAATCGGATAATAAATGGCGATTTTATAAGCAATTGAATTTGAACAACCCCCCTTTTCTTTTCATTCATATTCGCGCAGTGAGAAGTGGTCATGTGTTTGGTCATAAGCTCGGGAAACATTTAATATGTTTGTTAGGCGACCTGAACTGGTACAGGGCCTCTTACAGTCGGTTACGCCCGACTGTATTTCCTTACTTGTTTTATAATGATTTAGTACGTAATTTTTTTATAATTATGAAATTTCAACTATAACTTTTGTATAACATTTTCATATTTTTATTACATTTTACTAGATATATGGTTTTAAATATATATTTTAAAAAATATATAAATGTAACGCCCACTTTTATTATTAAATAATGCCAACGACGTTTGTAGAATTAGACAAAGTGGTCATAACTGTTTCCAAACAAGAAAAAACGTAGGAGCTAAGTGTGCTCGACTTCGATACCCTGTCTAATGGTTCTTATTTTATTTTAATCATAGGTTCGCATGGCGAATATATATTTCAGTTTCCAGTTTGTTAAGTCTGTTTGTCCATAGGGTGTTTTGTATGGGGGTAATGTGTTACAAACTTTCCGACCAACTCATTTTTATTTCTTTTTTCATTGGATCAATGGTAAACAAAGCAAAATCTATTCATGGCTTTGTTTAACGTTGATCGAAAAATTTTAATGACCCTTATACCACTAAACTCCTCTATATCTCACTTGCCGACCCCATTTTTACTATGATATTTACCAAGACTGTATTGAATTAGTTCAAAAACAGTGTTGGCACCAAATTTGAATTTGTGGTGTGTAACGTTTTTACCACACCGCGCTAACTTGCTACTCGTCTTAAGAATTGTATTTAAGTGAAAGAAAAATAAAAATAAGACGAGTTCTTTATCGGAATCCAATTGAAGTGTGTGTTCATTTACCATAGACCAATTAATAGTGTGTAAATTAAACTTTCTGTAAGGATGAGAATGGAAGTCTGGTAACGGATGAACAGGAATCACTGAGATTATGGAGGAGTCATTTCTCCAACCTACTCGGCGATGAAGCGCACAATACCGCCGAAAGAGAAATGACACCGGAACCACCAGTTAATGATGGCACTATTGTAGAGCCACCGGACTATTACGAGGTCGATTCAGTTATTAAAAAGCTGAAAAATAACAAAGCGGCAGGCTATGATGGGCTGCCAGCTGAGTTATTTAAGACCGGCGGCGAAGAGTTGGTTAGGAGTATGCACCAACTTTTATGCAAGATATGGTCCGATGAATGCATACCCAATGACTGGAATCTCAGTGTTCTCTGTCCTATCTTTAAGAAAGGAGACCCCGCTGTTTGCGCCAACTACCGCGGAATAAGTCTCCTTTCCATTGGATATAAGACTTTGTCGGGCGTATTGTGTAATAGGCTGAAGCCATATACCGACTCACTGATAGGACGATATCAGTGTGGCTTCAGACCAAAAAGGTCGACCAGTGACCAAATATTCACATTACGCCAAATCTTGGAAAAGACCCGTGAGTTCAACAAAGACACTCACCACCTATTTGTCGATTACAAAGCCGCTTTCGACACGCCGATAAGAGCGAAGTTCTTCGACGCCCTGTCTGCACTAGGTATCCCGGCAAAGATTGTCCGTCTTTGCATGGCGACGCTATCTAACACACAAAGCGTTGTCAGGGTGGGGAAAAACCTCTCCGACCCCTTTGATACCAAGAGAGGTTTCAGGCAGGGCGATGCTCTATCGTGCGATTTTTTCAATCTCCTGATGGAATACATCCTACGCCAATGCCCGTACATACAGAGTATGTCGGGCTCGATCTTCCAAAAGGAAGTGATGCTGCTCGCTTACGCCGATGACATCGATATCATCGGTACGCAGGAAAGGCGAGTCAGCAAGGCGTTCTCGGAGATTGAAAAACAGTCTCGGCTCATGGGTCTAGCGGTGAACGAGGACAAGACGAAGTACTTGGTGTCTTCTCGCACTCCGTCAATGCGTCTTGGACGGTCAGTGACGATGGAGAATTTCAACTTCAGTGTTGTAGAAAACTTCGTCTATCTCGGAACAGATATCACCAGCAACAACAACGTCAGCCTGGAGATCAGGCGAAGAATCACGCTTGCAAACAGATGTTTTTTTGGGCTGAGCAAGCAAATGAGAAGTAAAGCCCTCTCTCGACGGACGAAAATAAAGATATATAAGACGCTGATACTCCCGGTCCTACTGTATGGCGCAGAGGCATGGACCGTGATTGAGTCGGATGAGACAGCGTTGGAAGTCTTCGAGAGGAAGATTCTTCGCAGGATCTTTGGTCCTATTAGAGTCGGCGACGAGTTTAGGTCCCGCATGAACCGCGAGCTGTACGAGCTATTCAATGAGGTTGACATAGTCCAGCGCATAAAATTCCAGCGGCTGCACTGGGCTGGGCATCTCATTCGAATGGACGAAGGAGCTCCAGCACGCATGGTTTACATGGGGGGCCCAAACTTGATTGGTGGACGCCGACATAGAGGACGACCGGGCACTCGATGGAATGACCAGGTATGGAGAGATCTCTCCGTACTTGACATTCAGAACGACTGGCGCCAGCGCGCACAGGATTATGGAGGCTGGCGCGCTTTCCTGGACGCGGCCATGACCGGTAGACGGTTGACGGCCATTTAAACAAACAAACAAATTAAAGTCAACCAGAACTATAAAAGCAGTTGCATGCAGGATATAAAGACATATGTCAGATCTACAAGGGATATGTGAACAAGTAATATATATTTAAATTTCGTAAAGAAATTTTACTACATATCAACTCATTTGTTTTGTCAGAAACACTGATAAGAGAAGATTTAACTGATATTAAGTCACCCCCTTCAGAACGATTAGGACGATCTTTTCTAAATGTAACCAAATTGTCGCAGAATTATACTGTATTTAGAATATGAGGTTGAAGCCATGTTTCAGTGAAAACAAATACATCAGCATAAGCATAAGCAGATATACTATCAAGGTAAAGATTTGTATGCTTCGTTCTTAGTCCTCTCACACTTTGATAATGTATAAGGAAAGAAAGCGTTTTTAATTTTTTGGTATGTTATCAGAAATACCGGGCAATTCAAATGCATTTTGTACAGTAGTACGATTAGTTTTATAAACGTACTCATGAACAACAACACCATTACCAAAAACTAGGAGAAAGAACAGTGTTCAAACATAAACTTGGTGGTTATCAAGTACAAATAGACCACATGTGCTTTCCACAACATATTGTTTGTGTAAAAAAAAATATAAAATATGATACCGGAAAACGCTTTCATTTTGCTAAAAGAGCAAAAGAAATTCCGAGACAACATAGTCCAGAAAATTGCTAAAAAATTGAGCATACTGGAAATAACAAGATATATGAAGATACCATGGAAAAGATTCGAAAGGTTGAGCAGACGTCAATGAAGATAGAGGAGATTGCCACTACATCTGTCGCAATGGGAACCGTTCGCAAGGCGCCTGCCCCACCGGTGAAGCAGTTGAAGGCAGATGCGGCATCACAGGATAATCAGTCCATAAGCTCTGGCGAATATCTTGTGAATGAGTTAGAAAGGAAGGCAGAAAAACTCAGGCACCATCTGAAAGAGGTTGAAAAATTTCTGCAATACGGAATCTAGAAGACTTACAGCTCTGTAAGGATAACGTGTCATTTTATTGGAATAAAATGGACAAGCTCATAGTGGTGCTGAGAACGCAATATTAATCTGAAGCTTTCGATGTTAACCCTTACGAGGAGTTCGAACGGGAATCGATGGTGATGTCTAAAATCATAGAAAGAAAAAATAGACCCTTACCATAACAACAGAAGTGCCCGAGCTTTCAAAAACTGAACTTCCACAATTTAGCGGATGCTCAAAAGATTGGTCCACCTTTTTCGAATTGGTTAAAGAAACAATACACAACATGAGCGACATCAGCAAAGCAAGAAAGCTGAACTATTTGAAGTCTTGTCTTAAAGGATAAGCAAGGACAGTGGTAAGCCATTTGCTTAGTGCAGCAGCAGAAAATTACGATGCTGCATGGAGCTTGGTTTGCAAACGATATGAAAATACACGCAAATTATTCTCCGACCGCTTAAATCAACTAATAAATTTGAATATACTTAATGATGATTCTGAAGAGTGCGTTCGAAATTTCTTAGACACAGCAAATGAATGTATTCAGATTGTCAAGACAAAAGGAAATTTAGGCGACGGACCTAATACAATTCTGGCTCACATACTTTTCCGAATATTCTCTCCAGAAACTCAGCAGCAGTACGAGCAGCACGTAAAAAAAAACGAGAGAAATACAATCGCTAGATAATGTGCTAGGGTTTATTGAACAGCTTTATAGTTCAATAAACTCTGTTCCAAAATATGAGAGGCCCCAATCGAAGCAGTCAGTACAGAAAACATGTCGTTTTTGCGCGCTCAATGGTCACGATTTATTTAAATGTCTAAAATTTAAAGGAGCGCCGATCAACAAAAAAAAGGAATTTATTACGAAACAACGATTATGTTTCCGGTATCTTGGTGCACATAACATGAAGGACTGCAAAAAAGATTGGAGGTGTCAACGCTGCGATAAAACACACAACACTCTGTTGTACGAGGAGGTGCCATCTAGAAAAGAAAATGTCAACTTCCTAAATCTGAAGAAAGACAAGGATATTCTGCTGGCTACTGCTCTTATTAAAGTTGAGGGTATTAATGGCGACTTTGAGCTACTTAGAGCCCCAAAGGATGGAGGTTCACGAACAACTTTGATATCCGAAGAAGCAGCTCAAATTCTAAGGCTTCCTCAAGTAAAGGGCACTGTAGAAGTGCAAGGAGTATTCTCACATGGTGCAAAAGTTTTCAGGAACAGTGTTTGTCTGGAACTTAAACCACGATCCTCCAGTAATTTCGAATGTAAGGTTAACGCATTGGTTATATCAAAATTGCGTAAAACGTTGCCAAACAAAGACTTCGATGTTGAAAAAAAATGGGAAAATGCATTCTAACCGATCCCAATTTCAATCAGCCCATCAGGATTGATATGATTATTGGAGCCGACCTGCTTCCATATATAATGGAAGGAAATGTCAATATCATTGAGGGCAAACTTGGCCAAAAAACTAGATTTGGTGGATCGTGTCTGGAAACATTTCCCGGTCAACTAATAAAAAGATCGTCACGGCTACTTCTACTATCGATATTGAAAATCTTGAAGATATACAATGTGAGCAGCATTTCAAAAACACAACGACCCTCAACAAAGATGGCCGAATATGTGTTTCGACTCCTTTCAAAGAAGAATTTCAACTGGAAGATTCACGAAGACAAGCAATGGCGCGACTTTTAAGTATGGAAAAGAGATTTAAGAACGACAACGATAATAAATACTACCTATCTTATCAAGCAGTTATAAGACCGAGCAGCCGTACTATAAAACTGAGGGTAGTTTTCGACACATCGGCAAAAACTTCGAATGGATACAGCCTTAATGATGTCATGTTAGTCGGGCCTAAAAATCAACGCGACATATTCGACATTTGGCTAAAATGGCGAATGTGGCGTTATGTAGTCACAGCTGATATTGAGAAGATGTATCGGCAAATCAAAGTAACAAGTGCTGATCAACAGTATTAACACATACTGTGGAGAGATGACCCATCAAAACCAGTGCGTGAATATAAATTGACGACGGTAACATATGGAACCTCTGCTGACCCGTTCCTTGCTGTGCGAACATTGCATGAATTGGCAAATATATATTGCAAGGAAAACGTAACATTACCTAGAATCATCAAATAAGATTTTTACATGAACGACCTAATGACTGGAGATAACACCATTGAAGAATGCATCGAACTGCAACATAAAATGAGATTGTTGATGGTAAAAGCCGGCATTCATCTTCGAAAATGGGTTTCAAACAACGAAGACATCATTGCAAGCAAAGGTGATGATATCGAATATGATAAAATGTCTATAAAAGAAGACGAGTCTGTCAAAACTTTGGGCTTACAATGGGACCCAAAAAAAGACATCTTTACTTTTGACGTCAGTGTGCCATCGTTGCGTCGCATCACAAAGCGGCTAGTGCTGTCACAACTAGCTAAAATGTTTGATCCATTGGGATTACTAACTCCAGTCACGATCTTAGGAAAATGTTTCATGCAAGACTTATGGAGGCTACAGCTCACTTGGGACGAAGAAATCGCAACATCTGGAAATTTTTGGAAAAACTACGCTCAAGAGTTACCTGCATTGGCAAGTGTAAATATTCCACGCTGGATTGGAACATATGGCTCCGAATTTATTGAGATTCATGGGTTTAGTGACGCGTCAGAGAAGGCGTATGCTGCAGTGGTATATCCCAAATCGGAGTCAAGTATAACTTTGCTCACAGCAAAAAGCAAAGTCAATCCATTCAAAAACCAGAAAACTATCCCAAAACTCGAACTATGTGCAACTCATTTATTGGCAAAGCTGCTGTCGAAAGTCCATGCAATAATTGGTGACAATGTTCAAACATGGACAGATTCACAAATTACCTGCATTGGCAAGTGTAAATATTCCACGCTGGATTGGAACATATGGCTCCGAATTAATTGAGATTCATGGGTTTAGTGACGCGTCAGAGAAGGCGTATGCTGCAGTGGTATATCCCAAATCAGAGTCAAGTATAACTTTGCTCACAGCGAAAAGTAAAGTCAATCCAATCAAAAACCAGAAAACTATCCCAAAACTCGAACTTTGTGAAGCTCATTTATTGGCAAAGCTGCTGTCGAAAGTCCATGCAATAATTGGTGACAATGTTCAAACATATGCTTGGACAGATTCACAAATCGTTTTTGCTTGGATAAACAACAGACGAAGCAAGGATAAATTCATCAAATCCAAAGTTGACGATATTTCAAAAAGATTAGCAATGGCTAAATAGAGCTAAGTCCAGTCCGAAGACAGTCCCTCAGATGTTGCATCTGGAGGTATTTTTCCACATAAACTTGAGGGATAAACTATTTGGTGGCAAGGACCGCAATGGCTCTCTTGGCCAACAATTAAATGGCCGAAATATTCCCAAAACGAACCCGTAATAGTAACTGCGATGTGCGAAACGGATAATCGAATGATGCATTTGCTTACACAGTTTTCTACGTTTAGCAAATTGGAAAACGTAATTGAATATGTGTTGCGTTTTATTTAAAAACTTCGCTAAAAATTAAAATATCCGTCATATCTAACCGTGGATGAACTTGCAAAAGTGAAAATATTGCAAAAATACTGCAAAAATGAAAATATTAAAGCTGCAACAACGATTTGAATTTGGTAAAGAAATAAGTCTTCTTCAAAATAACAAACAGTTGAAAACAAAAAATAAATTGCTGCCACTTAATCTATTCCTGGACACTCATGGGATTATACGAGTTAGGGGCCGTCTACAGAATTCTACACTCCCATACAGTATGAAACACCCTATTATACTTGGAAAGTCACACATTACCTGGCTTTTAGTTTACCATGCACACAAAACCACACTACATGGACGAATAAAGCTTATGAAAAGCATAATAATAGTTGAATACCGGATTTTCGGTCGACGGTATTTACTAAAGCAGTTTCTACGAGCATGCGTTATCTGTATTAGATACCGACAAGAGGTATCTAACCAACTGATGGGCAACCTCCCAGCATATCGAGTTACTGGGAGTAATCCATTTCACCATACAGACATCGATTATGCAGGATCTTTCCAAATTCGATACTCTAAAGGACGTGGTCAAAAGGCTTATAAAGGCTATATCGCCTTATTTATCTGCATGGCGACAAAAGCAGTACACCTAGAAGCTGTATGCGATATGTCAACGGAGGCTTTTTTGTCTGCCTTACGTCGCTTTTTTGCGAGACGAGGCAAAAGTGACCACATATATTCCGACAATGGCACGAATTTCGTCGGAGCTGCTAAAAAATT
The DNA here is from genome assembly GCA_035044805.1 of Leucophenga maculata. Lineage (NCBI taxonomy): Eukaryota > Metazoa > Arthropoda > Insecta > Diptera > Drosophilidae > Leucophenga > Leucophenga maculata. The sequence continues at coordinate 20,239 of JAWNNP010001544.1, read as the reverse complement.
GGACAAGGAATTGAAAGCTTCAATTAAAAATAATTGTGAGTTAGTCCCTGTCCTCGAGAAAGAAGGCATCAAGTGGCACTTTATTCCCCCCGGAAGTCCTCACTTTGGAGGAGTTTGGGAAGCTGGTTTCAAAACAGTCAAGTATCACCTAAAGCGTGTCATTGGTGAAAACAGTTTAACATATGAAGAGTTTACCACGCTTCTGAATCAAATAGAAGCCATTTTGAATTGCCGTCCTCTATGTCCATTAAATGAAGATAGAGAAGAAGTCGATATGCTTACTCCCGGCCATTTTCTTGTTGGAAGATCACAACTACGAGCACACGGAAAACAAATCAATTGGGTCGCTAGACAGATGGAGATATGTCCAATGTCTTAAAGCAGATTTCTGGAGAAAATGGAGAGAGGACTATTTGATATCTCTACGACAACGTTCCAAATGGAGAAAGTCTGTGCCAAACATATCAGAAGGACAAGCCGTATTAATAAAACAGGAAAATACGCCCCCAGCAAAATGGCCCATGGGAAAGATAACAAATATAATCAAAGGCCAAGATGATAAGTTCAGAGTGGTTAGAGTAAAAACCAGTGGTGGAGAAATCAAACGGTCGCTTAACAAAATATGCCCACTACAAGTTGAGGACAATGAAAAGAAGAAATTACCACGACAAGCACGAAACACCAGATGTAACCCTATAGTGACCACAGCTCTTTGTTTAATAATAATACTAAAAATTGCAACAGGTGCTCCGACTCCAACGCAAAACTTTTCAAAGGTGCAGATACAAGAAATTGGAAATGATTCAGTAATTTTTTTGGACAAAATGGGAAAAGTCGAGGTGATGTCATCGAGTTGGCAGTTCGTATTCTTCTTTGACATGGCAGCATATTTCGATGTGTTCAAACAAGCGTCGCCTCTTCTCGAAAAAACTAAAGAAATCTGTCCAAAGCTGCAAGAATTTGAAGAGCAGTGTATTTCAGTTACCGATGGCATTGAACTTCAACTGACAACAATAACTGAAAACAACAAACTCTTCGTAAAATAAATTAAACGTAGAACTAAAAGATGTTGCACGACACCATTGGTATGCTCTGGCGGAATGTTCAACATATCACTGGGTTTGATAACAATGTATAACATGAAAAGTCTACATACAAATCAAAAACAGATAGAGGAATATGTTGGAAATCAAACCACAGTGATAGATGTCACCAAAAACTTGGTAAAACGAACTACAGAGGAAGTTAACACAAGCTTTAAAAAGATGTCGGAGAAAATAAACATCATATCCGACACTATTAAAGATCACTTTTTGGTATACCGCGAATCCATAAAGTTCTTTATGCTGGTAAATCAATTGCAACGTTGGATTGATGAAGCAGAGAAAACGCAATTAAGTGTTATTGGTTTGCTAATGGACATTAATCATTTCAAAATTAATCCAACTCTTATTAGACCGGCTCAAATACAAGAATAAATTAACAAAATCGCTCAGTTATTGCCAGTAAATCATGTTCTGCCAGGGAGAAATTCGGGTAACAGATTACAAGCAGCATATAAGCTTTTAACTGCTAAGGGATTTTTTAAAGATGGTATGGTGGTTTATTTATATCAACAATCAGACATATTTAAAGTAATTCCATTGCCTGTTATCAAAGGAGATCAAAAGATGAAACGAGTAATGGCGAGACTTAGCGGCCAAAAAGCCTTATTATTTGGTGCCAACAACAAACATATTGATACAAATAGTGAGTATAGTGTGTGCAACAAAATAATTTTTATATTTATCTATTTGTTTGCATTTTTTTATTATTATTTTGTTTTGTTGATTTTCTTTTGTTTTTTGTTTTTGGTATACGACCAAGTTCCATAAAATTATTTTTTTTTTTGTGCGTTTATATTATTATATCCTCATTCTTTAAAAAATAAATCGTTTTTCGGGCTGTATATAATTAGTTACAAAAGTTTTGTTTTTTTTCCCCCACTCTTCGAAATAATTTATCGCAGAGCCGGTTCTTTAAATATAATAATTAATACGCACTTTTTATTTAAAATAGAGTCTTTACAAATAAATTTAATATCATTTTTTGTTAAAATTATGTTTGTTTTGACTTTTGCATCCTCATTTTTTGTTTGTTTATTTGTTGACTAAGTTTTAAAAAAAAAAAATATCCGAAAACAGATTTAATCATTGTGCTGACGAACTTCTTCGATTCGCGGCACAATGTATGCAAATGCGCCGAGTAGAGCAAACAGTCTTCACAAAAAAATTATTGAAGGATGTGTTGCAAACTCTGTGGCGTGAAGGCGTACGACAAATTAATGTGTCAGAAACCAGAGGGCTTGGACAAAGAAGTTGTCATGGCAAGGCAAGGCATATGTTTGAGTGCCTATATGACATGTGGATCCATGGTAGATTTAACTTGTTCACTTTTATTAGAAGAAAAATGTTCAACGACGGTACATCTTTCAGAGCATTGTGAAAGTAGAGATGCCCCAAATGGGTCACATAATATTTCCTTACCTCCATGTGACATAGACTTGTTTTACGGTGATTATAGCACATGGATTGGGATTCGTTTGCTCAAGTGCAAATTGTGTGGAAAATTGTTGACTTGTTGTTGTTGTATCTCCTGGGTAGCCACTGAACATCCGTTCAGAGGTGAGCTAACGTGAGAAGGCGAAGGGACCCCCTCTCCTTTAAAAAGGGGTTGGTGCGCTGGGCTTGGGACCCGTCACTTAAAAAAAAAACCCCCCAATGAAAACTAAAAGGAAGCCTCGGAACCACCCCTTTGATGACGACCCCCGCAAACGCTATAAGGATCACGATATACGGATATGCACCTGGAATGTCCGCACCCTTAATTGGGATGGCGCAAATATCCAGCTGGTTGATGTCCTCGAAAAGTGCAAGGCTGACATCACCGCAATCCAAGAAATCCGATGGATAGGGCACGGTTGCTCTAAAAAAGCATCCTGTGACATCTACTACAGCTGCCATGCGAGTAAGCACGAATTTGGATGTGGTTTCTTAGTGAGTAGGAAACTACGTGGCCTCGTCTCTAGGTTCACACCTTTTGACGAGCGTCTAGCCGCGATACGCATCAAGGCTAAATATTTTTATATAAGCCTGATTTGTGCGCACGCCCCGACGGAAGACAAAGCCGACGATGCTAAAGATGAGTTCTATGAGCGCTTGGAACGCCTGTACGAGCGCTGTCCCAAACACGATGTCAAAATCGTGCTTGGCGATTTCAACGCCAAGATTGGGAGGGAAGGAATCTTTGGCCCAACCGTCGGAAAATTTAGCCTTCACGACACTACCTCCAATAATGGAGAGGGGCTAATCGATTTCGCCGCAGGTCGGAACATGGTAGTTATTAGTACCAGATTTCAACATCTTAACATCCACAAGGCTACATGGCTGAGTCCTGATCAAAAAACACGCAACCAAATTGATCATGTTCTAAATGACGGAAGGCACGCATCGAGCCTGTTGGACGTGCGACCGTTACGTGGTCCCAACATTGACTCGGACCACTATCATGTCGCAGCCAAGGTACGCACTAGGCTCAGCGTAGTGCACGCCACACGTTCCAACATGCAACGAAAGCTAGACGTCGGCAAGCTGCAATCAGAATAGACCGCCGCAGCCTTCTCAAACACACTCTCCCGACTGCTCCGGGAAACCTCGCCATCTTCTTGAGATATATGTGAGCAGTGGAAACATATGGGTTGGGCTGCCAAGGATGTCATTGATTATGCGAAACCTGTGAAGAATTCTTGGTACGACGAGGAGTGTCGCAATGCTACTGCAGAGAAGAAAGCTTCCTATCAGCGAACTCAATAGACGGGAGTAACGCGAGCTGTTAGAGAGCGATATCGAGAGAAACGGAGAGAGGAGAAACGCCTTTTCAGACGCAAGAAAAAGGAGCAGGAAAGGCGGGAGTTAGAGGATGTTGAGATGTTACGTAACAGAAATGAAGATCAAAAATTCTACCAAAAGGTCAAGCGTCTGACTGAAGGTTTTAAGCCCGGAGTAACTTTCTGTAAGGATGAGAATGGAAATCTGGTAGCGGATGAACAGGAATCACTGAGATTATGGAGGAGTAATTTCTACAACACCGAACCACCAGTTAATGATGGCACTATTGTAGAGCCACCGGACTATAACGAGGTCGATTCAGTTATTAAAAAGCTGAAAAATAACAAAGCGGCAAGCTCTGATGGGCTGCCAGCTGAGTTATTTAAGACCGGCGGCGAAGAGTTGGTCAGGAGTATGCACCAGCTTTTATGCAAGATATGGTCCGATGAACGCATACCCAATGACTGGAATCTCAGTGTTCTCTGTCCTATCTTTAAGAAAGGCTGTTTCCGCCAACTACCGCGGAATAAGTCTCCTTTCCATTGGATATAAGACTCTGTCGGGCGTATTGTGTAATAGGCTGAAGCCATATACCGACTCATTGATAGGACGATATCAGTGTGGCTTCAGACCAAAAAGGTCGACCAGTGAACAAATATTCACATTACGCCAAATCTTGGAAAAGACCCGTGAGTTCAACAAAGACACTCACCACCTATTTGTCGATTACAAAGCCGCTTTCGACACGCCGATAAGAGCGAAGTTCTTCGACGCCCTGTCTGCACTAGGTATCCCTACAAAGATTGTCAGTCTTTGCATGGCGACGCTATCTAACACACAAAGAGTTGTCAGGGTGGGGAAAAACCTCTCCGACCCCTTTGATACCAAGAGAGGTTTCAGGCACGGCGATGCTCTATAGTGCGATTTTTTCAATCTCCTGATGAAATACATCCTACGCCAATGCCCGTACATACAGAGTATGTCGGGCTCGATCTTCCAAAAGCAAGTAATGCTGCTCGCTTACGCCGATATTATCGGTACGCAGGAGCGGCGAGTCAGCAAGGCGTTCTCGATGATTGAAAAACAGTCTCGGCTCATGGGTCTAGCGGTGAACGAGGACAAGACGAAGTACTTGGTGTCTTCTCGCACTCCGTCAATGCGTCTTGGACGGTCAGTGATGATGGAGAATTTCAACTTCAGTGTTGTAGAAAACTTCGTCTATCTCGGAACAGAGATAACCAGTAACAACAACGTCAACCTGGAGATCAGGCGAAGAATCACGCTTGCAAACCGATGCTTTTTTGGGCTGAGCAAGCAAATGAGAAGTAAAGCCCTCTCTCGACGGACGAAAATAAAGATATATAAGACGCTGATACTCCCGGTCCTACTGTATGGCGCAGAGGCATGGACCGTGATTGAGTCGGACGAGACAGCGTTGGAAGTCTTCGAGAGGAAGATTCTTCGCAGGATTTTGGGTCCTATTAGAGTCGTATGAACCGCGAGCTGTACGAGCTTTTCGATGAGGTTGACATAGTCCAGCGCATAAGATTCCAGCGGCTGCACTGGGATGGGCACCTCATTCGAATGGACGAAAGAGCTCCAGCACGCATGGTTTACATGGGGGGCCCAAACTTGATTGGTGGACGCCGACATAGAGGACGACCGGGCACTCGATGGAATGACCAGGTATGGAGTGATCACTCCGTACTTGGCATTCAGAACGCCTGGCGCCAGCGCGCTCACGATTATGGAGGCTGGCGCGCTTTCCTGGACGCGGCCATGACCGGCAGACGGTTGACGGCCATTTAACCAACTAACTAACACATGGCCAAGTTTTCGTGATATGTTCACGGCCATCTATAAGTCTAACTTAAGACTACAACCGGTTGAGAAGTTGTATCACTTGAGGCAGAAAACTCGTGATGAAGCGCGTGATATAGTCAACAGATCTCCGCTAACCAACGATGGGTTTGAGTTAGCGTGGCAGAATCTGGTTGATAGATTCGAAAACACACGAGTTTTGGTGAACAGTCAGCTCAAGGCATTGTTTGGTTTAGAGCCTGTAGCTTCTGAGAATGGCGCAGCCATTAAAAAGCTACAGCTGGAAATCAACAGTGCCATTGCCAATTTTAAGTCGAAAAGTATAAGAATTGAAAATTGGGGTGCTATACTTTGTGACGAAGTTATTTTAGCAAGGGTATAGCTCGCCGTATGGTCCAAGTCCGTTACAGAAATTTCGTAGGGGATAATCGTTGTGGTGGTGTAGCAACTCGAAAAAAATAGATTATTTTGGTTTAATTAAGTTCAATTTATTAAATAAAATTACGTGTTAGTAGTAGGGGCTGACCCTTCCAAACCCAGTGTGCGTATTGATGACCGTAGTGCCGCCAGCCGTTGACCGTGTTAATGTAGGATGCATGCACGAGCGATGGTTTAATGTAGAAGCAATGGCCTGAAAACGTGAGTGAGTGTGTGCAGGTGGGTGTGAGTGCTTTTGAGTGTGTCTGAGTAAATGTATGGTCTCGTGTTAATATGCGTTGTGAGGTTAGCGTATGATATTTCCGCGTGTGAGTGTAAGCAGTGCAGCGTGCTTAGTCGCGATCAGGGTCATGGTGTGGTCACCTGAACGCGTGTTGGGTCATCTGTTCTAAAAATTCATTAGTTGCCAATGTTTAAACTATGTTACAAAATTATATAAAAATTACATTTCATAGATTCAAATATTTCTTATAACTAATTGTGCGACACTCCTAAGTTTCGTCACACTCCCCCCTTCTTTGGATATCGCCGTTTTGGCGTGCTTGACCGTGATTCTCCCATTCTTTGTCACCCGTAGTTGGTATAGGTTTGCTCCGCACAAGCTGGTCAGACAATTCCCTTTCCTCCATCGATTTAACTTCATGAGGACCTCGGTGCGGAGCTCGACGTCTGACATGTTTGGGTCGCACCGCATCCAACGTGTTTGACCAGCTGTATATAATGTAGCTGGTTTGTCGACTGTTTTCGTCTGGTCAGTGGTTGCAGATTTCACTGGATGTATCTGCCTTGGTGTACGTATACGTTGTGCGACATTTATTGACACTGTAGCCGTGCCTGCTCGAAGTGTTTGACGGTCCCTTTGGTGATCGTCACAGGCTTTTGTTATGGTTTTTTGGTATCCATATTGCTCGCGCTGAGTATCTTGTGTGCGCGCTGATATTTTGGCTCTCGTTGCGTTGAAACTGTCAATTCTCGACGCCTTGGTGAACCAGTTTGGGGGAATCGAGCGCGCGGTGCATGCGGACGTTTTATGGTGGTGTTTGTTGACGTTGAAGTATCTGGGCGACGTGTGCGCACTGGAAACTGCGGTGCAGCATTCTGCGTTCTACCCTTTTTGTTCTTTGGCGAAGACGTCTTTGTAGTATTGTCTGTTTGTGTTACTTGCTGGGATGAAATTGTAGACTCGGTTGCACATCCGTGTTTTGTCGATGTGCCTGATCGTGGTATGGCAACTTTGTAACGTTCACATGTACTGTACTGTTCACTGTACATGTTTTGACATATCTAGCCACATCCCTGAACATACCTGGCCATTAGTATTTGTTGCTAACTCTGAGTATAGTTTTACGTATACCCAGGTGACCAGCTGTTGGGATGTCGTGGTTTTCTAGTAGTGTCCTAGCTCGCATAGGTTTAGGCACATATAATTTCCAATCCAAACATTCCTCGTTCGATGTTTTATGGCCGAAATTCTGATATATGTTCCCATTTTGCCTGAAGTAGTTTGAGTTTTTTTGTGGGTTGTCCTGTAAGTTGCGTTGTATTTTCTTAGTCCAAGTGCGTTGTGATATTCAGTTGTGCTACACACGGTTGGATGCGGTTGCCTAGATACCGCTGATTCTTGTACTTCACTCTGTACGTACACCATTTCTGTAGGTCTATGGAGAGGCCGTTGCAAGCAAAGTTTGTGTCGCTTTGCATTAGAAAGTCCATACCCAGCAGTATATGATCGGTGACTCCTGGTAAAATAAGAAAATCTATTGGCATTGTTTTATTGCCAAATCTTATTGGTAGCTGCGGGGAGCGCTCCGCCGAACAATCGGAACCATCGGCCATGCGTACTGTCGTTTCTTCGGGGTAAAATGTAGCTGTGTTGTCATGTGTAAATAGATCTGCCATTTCTCGGCTCCTGTGTCGACCACTGCCTCGAGCGTCTTTTGTCCTAGCTTGATTGTTGCATAGAGCCGATGCCCTATGATTCTTAGTTTCGCGGTCTTGTTCTGGCATGCGTGTCTCCGCGATAGTCCGCTCTGCCTGTTGCCTTTCCTACAGCATTCGACGGTACGGACACCAACCGTTCCGCAAGTCCAGCAGAACAATTTCGATTCCTTGTGGCAGTCGCGACACCGGTGTCCTTGCTGTCCGGTTGAAATGATACCTAGTTTTGCTATACTTTGTTTCGACTCTTGTACTTGGGTCAACTCGGGGAGTAGCTCTTCTAATTCGTCTGCTAATGTGATTAGCTCGGGCAACGTCGTGAAGTCTCTGCGGTGAATATGTAATTTATATTCGTTGCGGCAATTTCGTTATATTCGTTTCAACACTTCCTAGGCCTCAGTTAATTCCTCAACGCGCTCAATGAATGCCAGTGGGTCATCATTTCCGTCAAAATGAACGGCCCATTTTCTGACCTTATCCATTATGTCAGTATATGTGCGAGTCGGCCCTATAGTTCTGGATGTTGGCTCCATTTTGGCGCTAGTGGTGTATCCTGACCCAGCCAGGGGTATAGCTCGCTGTATGGTCCAAGTCCATTACAGAAATTTCGTAGGGGTTAATCGTTGTGGTGGTGTAGCAACTCGAAAAAAATAGATTATGTTGGTTTATTTAAGTTCAATTTATTAAATAAAATTACGTGTTAATAGTAGGGGATGACCCTTCCAAACCCAGTGTGCGTATTGATGACCGTAGTGCCGCTAGCCGTTGACCGTGTTAGTGTAGGGTGCATGCATGAGCGATGGTTTAATGTAGAAGCAATGGCCTGAAAACGTGAGTGAGTGTGTGCAGGTGGGTGTGAGTGCTTTTGAGTGTGTCTGTGCATGAGTGTGTGTCTGAGTAAATGTAAGGTCTCGTGTTATTATGCGTTGTGAGGTTAGTGTTAGATATTTCCGCGTGTGAGTGTAAGCAGTGCAGCGTGTGTTTTTCTTAATTTAGTAAGCGACATTCACGGGGTATCTTGGATCGCGGGGTTATGTCGGAACGTGGAGCGGTCAGCCAGGAGCGGCCGTTGCTCGTACACGGCACTCGCGGGGTTATGTCGGAAGATGGAGCGGTTAGCCAGGAGCGGCCGTTGCTCGTACGTGGCACTCGCGGGGTTATGTCGGAACGTGGAGCGGTTAGCCAGGAGCGCCCGTTGCTCGAACGCGGCACTCGCGGGGTTATATCGGACCGTGGAGCAGTTAGCCAGGAGCGGCCGTTGCTCGTACGCGGCACTCGCGGGGTTATTCGGAACGTGAAGCGGTTAGCCAGGAGCGGCCGTTGCTCGTACGCGTCACTCGCGGGGTTAATCGGAACGTGGAGCGGTTAGCCAGGAGCGGCTGTTGATCGAACGCGGCACTCGCGGGGTTATATCGGATCGCAAAGCTATTAGCTAGAAGCGGCTGTACTTACTGGACTGCTGTCCGAAATTGACCGACCGAATTTGCATTGCGTCGCGCCTTTTATACCATGTACCGGTCATGTTTTTCCGTCTATCGGTTTTGAATCGGAAAGTATTACCGATTTGAACAGCTGTCCTATCAATGAGGACATCTGTTGATGGAACGGTCATGGCATCGGGCACTTATTTGCGATCAGGGTCATGGTGTGGTCACCTGCTCGCGTGTTGGGTCGTCTGTTCTAAAAATGCATTAGTTGCCAATGTTTAAACTAGGTTACAAAAATAAAAATTACATTTCATAGATTCAAATATTTCTTATAACTAATTGTGCGACACTCCTAAGTTTCGTCACAACTAATATATCTGTGCACTACCCGTCTTCCAGATACTACTCTGACGCTTTGGCAGCAGTCTTTGGAAGACAAACAAGAGATTCCAAAGTAGAAGAACATGGACACCTTTTTAACAAGCAGGTTCCAAACGTTAGAAACGGTCTCAAATCTTCGTAGCACTTCGAAGTCCGTTTCTGTTAAGCCTTCCTCAGATTTTAACAAGTCGAAGCGTTTGAATACTTTTCAAACAAAAGTAACATACCAGTGTCAGATGTGCAAGTCTTCGGAGCAGACTTTGTGTCCGCAATTTGTAGTCAGGAGCTGCGCCTGAGATGTGCTGATGAGCAGCAAAAACCACCGGGTGTATACCCGAAGAGAAAGCGGACAGCTTTCGGCACCAACGAGACACCATCTGTCCACAATATCGATCCACAATCACCCCTCTTCGTCCGCCTCCCCACCAGGTCCGCGGACAAGAGGCTGACGGATGCGTTTCCATAGATCTTGGAGCAGAGGCGTATGAAAGTGCGATACGCCCAACGATGCTGACAGGATCTCTCGGTAGACCCATGGCACAACTATCCATTTTTCGGATACGTGGTGTTTGGCATCCCTGACAACAAAGTAGTAGCACGAAAGTTTTTTTTTTATATAAGCTCTTATATATCGATTTGTGCTGCAATATATTTTCATTTTGCATTGTCCGCAATTTGTAGCCCTCAGTCCTAAGCAGAGGACAGATAAAATGAGAGAGAAGCAACTTTGTTTAAATCGCTTGGCTCACAGTCATATGAGGAACAAATGCAAAAGTTTACATGGGTGTATAAAGTGCTCAAAACTCCACCACACGCTGCTCCATTGGAACACTACTGCCAATGTCTTCATATATAACCTCCCTTCTCCGGCAGCTCAGTCAAATTCCAATGGACAGCCAGGTACGTCGCAAGCAATGCGCAGCAATAGTTTGCAATCTTGCTTTGCCTTTTTAACCAAGAACGTGCTCTTGGGAACTGCTTTAGTGCATATAAGGTTCAATGATTAGGTTGTTTCCGCTCGAGCACTGATAGACTGGGAATCAAAAGGTACATTCATTTCGGAACGTCTTTAGAGGCGCAGAGGTGTGCGATGCGAACGAGTGCATGCACATGTTTAGGTTGAATATATCTCTAGCTGCTAGAATTAACAGGTCGTGTCGCTTGATACTGGAGTTCTCACTCGATCCAAGTTTTAGATTGGAAACGAGTTCTTTTGTTTTACCCAAACTTACTGGATTTTTACCCAGTAAAAATATTTCAATAACATCAGATGTCAGTTTTGATTTCCTCCTGGCCGAACCAAAATTTTTAAAGAGTCATCAGGTTGATATCGTGATTGGCAGTAATATTTACCCTCAAATCGTGAGAGAGGGTATAAAACAAAATATTTTGGGTTCATTGCTGGCTCAACGGACTCTTTTTGGGTGGATTCTTAAGAGTCCACTCTCCCCCTCACCAGATGCAATACGAATTCGATTGTAACCTGTTTTACAAAGTTTAGCTTGGGTCAGCAATTAGAGAGCATTTCCAAAAGGGCTTTTCAGAGTATTGCAGACGAGTTCTGTGAACGAAATTTCGTCAATACCACTCGAAGCGATAGTGACGAGAAACATGTGGACACTCTTCCTGGTCGCCCTGATTATCAGTGTGAGCCTCCTCTAGGAGCACTAAAGCAGTTAATGCGTAATGAGACTGTGCTTCTCCGGAACTCAAAGTTTATTTATGACGAGGAAATTAATGAGTGTTTGACCTTGCAGCCCTTGTGCAAGGTAACCCCCCAGACGTCAATGAGCGACATCATTTAACTCATTAAACATATTTAAAACCGGAAAGAACCCCTACTTTTTTCCAAGATAAATATCCTCTAGCGGCAGAGAGTCTGCGCTCAATGATGTATGTGGACGATGCACATGCTGGTGCTCATGATGTAGCCACTGCTATTCGCTCACGTGTTGAGCTTATAGAAGCATTGCATTCTGCAGGGTTTTCAATGCGAAAGTGGACTGCGAATCATAAAAAAACATTAGCAGGGATTCTTGCGACTTTTTGCTTGTCAGTCGCTAGGTAATTTGATCCGGCATGCAGGTTAGCTCCAATTGTAGTTTTCGCCAAAATTTTAATGCACAAAATTAAGTTGGAGAACACGGATTTGGACGACTGCTTATCTGCATCTACATAGCAATCCTGGAAAACGTTTTGCGAGGAAGATGTGCGGATAATATATATCCAAATTCCTCATTGCATGAATTACCCCCCTATGGTTACATTTCTGTACCATGGCTATTCAGACATCTCTGGAAAAGCTTATGAAGCTTGTTTGTTTTTGAGATTTCTATGGAAGTACCCACATCCGAATTTAAAGATCGGACATATTGTGGCAAACCGCGAGAAAAATCTCCCCCCAAATGAATGTCGACTCTGTCGCATTTTTCAAACGTACGCAGGGAGTCACAAAAAAGTCAGAAAAGCTGATGTAAAAACAGGGCGTGGTGCGATTACGCGTCCTGTTGTCCAGCTACATACGTTATACAATAATTTATTAACTTTTCGTTTGCTTCAAAAAATTAGATTTTTTACAGCATCTATGAAGATGGAGAAGCAACAACGAGTTGCGGTCTGCCGCGTGTGCAAAGGCGACCACCCACTACAAAAGTGGTCGGAGTTTTGGGCATTCGAGACAAGCTGCTTCACGGAAGCCACAACCCCTTCAGGCGGGTTAAGGCGCTAGCCTCTACTGTTCCCTCATCCTCTACACCTCGCCGGTCCACTGTTTTGACCATAGGCGACGGTGAGAGAGAACTATCTCCCATTTTGGAGATAGATGAGGAAGTGGAGGTTGAGTATGCAGTGTCAGGAGCTGCGCCTGAGTCGCCTATATCTACGGGGCCCAGATCGAACGAGCGGAGATGTGCTGATGAGCAGCAAAAACCACCGGGTGTGTACCCGAAGAGAAAGTGGACAGCTGGAAGCCACCGCCGCGCTCGATTACCGACACCTACGAGGCGCCATCTGTCCACAGTATCGACTCAGAATCACCCCTCTTCGTCCGCCTCCCCACCAGGTCCGCGGACAAGAGGTTGACGGATGCGTTTCCATAGATCTTGGAGCAGCGGCGTATCAAAGTGTGATACGCCCAACGACGCTGACAGGATCTTTCGGTAGACCCATGGCACAACTATCCATTTTTCGGATACGTGGTGTTTGGCATCCCTGACAACAAAGTGGTAGCACGAAAGTTTTTTTTTTTTATATAAGCTTTTCTATTTCGATTTGTGCTGCGATATATTTTTATTTTGCAGGGATGCTGCAAGGCGGGTGGTAATCTTAGCGCTTAATTTGAATTTGTGGTGTGTAACGTTTTTTACCACACCACGCTAACTTACTATTCGTCTTGCTCTTCTACTCGTCAAGTAACTCTAAAAGAAGAGAAGAGCTAGTTAGTTACTAACATACTGCAAATGCAAACTTTGTGCTGTCAATTTTCAATTTTTGAATTGTTTTATTATACCCCGTTTTTTATATACACTGATGTTTTATTAAATAAAAGCGAGTGCATTACTATTATCTAATTTAAAATATACCAACGCGAGTTTTATTTATTGTTTTGTTTCGTGCGAGTGCTTTTACAGAAACTGACGACCCTCCCGACCTGTCTGCGCAAGAGTGCTAATTGGGATACCAATTGGGATACCCAGACAAACTAAAAATAGTTGATCTTCCAAACCTTTCATAATGTGCTCTCTGTGGTTTTTCTCCACAAAATTCGTATTGCTGAAATTGATTTCCCTTAATTGCTTTAATCAATCCCATTAAATATCCCGACCAACTTACCATTTTGCGCCAATTAAATTGCCTCACTCATTTCACTTGCGGCGTTGACTTTCATGCGGCATATACGTGTGTTTAAATCGATCCGTGCTTTTAATTGTTTTTACAAAATACAAGTGTTTAAATTTTGTAAAAATAAGAGACACAGACTCATAATTAAATTTTTTAACATAATTTATGCAAATATAATACATAAAAACAAATAAATTGAATAACAATAACAAAACCAAAACCAATCGGTTGCGTCGAGAAATGCATATTTCTCGTTTGATTCACCGTGCAACAACAACAAAAACACCTCAAGCTCTAACTTGTGTGCTGCAAAAACTGAGCAGACAGTAAGTTCTTGCTCACGCGATATACTTCTCCAATACATTGAATACAATAAATGTAAACACCCCTCAACTTGCTAAACTTTATACTGGACTACAGACTCAAACAAAAAACCAGATGTAATTGACTTAAGTGCTATCAAAAACATAAATATTAATCATTTCATTATTAAATCCTGTTTTGAGCTGCCTTCTGATCACTCTCCAATGTAGCTTCATTATCTGACTACACTTGCCACATACAAGCCCACGCCAACCCTTTACAATTCCAAAACTGATTGGCAAGCATATAAAGAGTTTCTTAATATACATTTACGATCGGACATATTATTAAACTCCGCAAATGATATAAAAAGTTCCAGATATCTTTTATGACGCCGTAGCTGAAGCGTCTCAGTTCCACTCCGAATTTAACTCGAAAAGAAGCTGTGCAATTCACCACTGTCTCAATTCGCCATCAAATTGGAAAAGAGTTAAAACTGTGAAAAATCTGGCAAACTACAAGATATTCGGAAGACAAAAAGAAGTTTAATCTAGCAACGAAATACCTTAAAGAAATTCTTAGTCAAAATACAAACAAGCACATAGAAAGTTATCTAACTCATCTGAACCCAAATTTAGATACTAATTTCTCCCTTCGGAAGGCAACTTAAAAATTAAGACAAACCACAATGCAAACCCTACCATTAAAAAAGCAGATGGGGTTTGGGCAAAAACAGAGTTTGAAAAGTCAACATTTCTAACTGGCTTTTATCAAAACACATCTATGTATGACCCACAAAACTGTGAACATATTCCAGAAACTTCTAGCAGTTGGTAATATTCCAATTTTTTATTTTTTTTATTTTATTAAGGTATAAGGGTGGTCTTTAACCCTTTTATAACCTTTTTATCTATATTTTCAGCCCAAGAGGGCGCGCCGGCATAAGGTTAAAATTAATGTTAATTTTATTTTAATATTATGCTATAACATTTTGTATTAGGTATTCGGTGAGGGAGAGGGCATCCGTCTTTATCTGGTTGACCTTACTCTTAGGGTGCGCAGTATTAGGTCTCTCGACTGGCGCCTTTTAAGTCATAGCAGTGGTCGGACCCTTGACATATCATTGGCCAAACGGTTTCTATGGTGTTGCAACCTGGAGTTGTACCGACTGGAGTGGACATTTATCTGCTCCCAGATTGTGGCCAAATTCAAGTCTTTGTGCATCAGACTATTTCGAATAAACCACTCACAACCGCTCGCCTGTAGTCTATTGATTTGGCTGTCACTCGCTATACCCCAGATTGGACAGCCATATTTCCAGATCGGCGCAATGATCTGTTTGTAAATAGTTACCTTTTTTCTAAGTAGCAACTTGCTGCGCGCATTGAGGAGCCAATAGTGCTTGGCCACAGCAGCTTTTACGCGAGACCGTATAGCTGTTATGTGGGCAGCAAATGTAAGCCTGCGGTCCAGGATGATGCCAAGGTATTTGGCAGTAACAGTCCGCTGGACGGGCACCTCTTCTACGAATACTGCCGGCGTCGTGTTGCGCTTTAGTGTGAAGCAGACATTGGCCGACTTCTGGCTGCTTATACTTATGTTCCAGCGATTCGCCCATAGCGATACCCAGCGTTTCGTCCGGCTGCGGCATGTCAGACGTGTACAGGCAGTATAGTAGCGGACCCAGCACACTTCCTTGTGGAACTCCTGCTTCCACATTATACTTCGCAGAAATTGCCGAGTGGAAGCGGACCGCAAACTGCCTTCCTTCAAGGTATGACTGCAGTAGGCCAAAGTATGGCGTAGGCAGTTTTTCCTTTATTTTTGCCAGTAGGCCTATGTGCCATACCCGATCAAATGCTTCTTTGACATCCAAGAAGAGTGCGTTACAATACTCCTTATTGTTGAACCCCTGCAGTATTTGCTCGACGAAGCGTTGGAGTTGTTCAACAGTGCTGTGGCCAGCTCGGAACCCAAACTGTTGTTTAAGAAGAATTTCCTGAGATTCCATGATCCTGACAATCCGGGCAGCAATTAGTCTCTCAAACACCTTCGAGATCGAAGGGAGGAGATTAATTGGCCGGTAGGACGCAGGGTCCATTTCCAGCTTGCCAGATTAATGGATTATGGAAATTAATGCGAACTTCCACTGAGCAGGGAAGAATTGCTATCTCACAATAGCGATGAAGATCAACGCTATGTAGAAGATTGCACGACGAGGTAGTGCCTTCAGAGTAGCATTGCAAATTATGTTGTGACCTGGCGCTCTGTTTAAGCTCTGGCAGCCAATGACCTCAGCTATCTCGCTATGGGCTTGATAGGCAGATCCATTTGGAGCGCTTGGGAAAGGCACTCACGAGTCTCTCCTACTTCCTGCTCACCAGCTAGTTTGATTGGCTTGAAGCGCTCGGCTAGGTGTTTAGCACCTCACCTGTTCCCGATCGGTCCGACACCATATACCGTTCGCATCCGCCAGTGGCGCCTTCCTGACGCACCTCCTTTTAATGGTACGTGTTGCCCTCCAGAGCGAGTGCGTCACATTGCTGTCTGTGCCAATGTTGCCAGTGTGCCAGCTGCTCTTGAAAGATTTCCAAATTTGTGTACTTGGTTATCAGTCGTTCAGCTGCAGGATATGCCATCGCTGCGGCATCCAGCGTGATAATAAGTGGTAAATGGTCGGAGCTTAGCTCAACGTCAGACTGTATGTCAGCATGGATCCCAAGAATGACTTTCGTCAGAGCGAAGTCAATGCAACTTGGAGTGCCTCTCCTACCATAAGGATACCACATTGGGCCGCCCGTTGCCAAAGTGTTCACATCTGTGTTCAGGACTAGCTCTGCAAGTGCACGAACTCTTTGGTTATTTCTTCCCGCTCCCCAGAGCCAAATGAAACGCGTTCCAGTCTCCAGCCACTAGATATTTGGAGTGATGTTGTTCCAGTATAGTGCAGAACTCTTGAGTTGCCACACGTACCGCGGAGGACAGTAAACTGCTCCAAAGTTTATCACACCGAGCACATTATTGATGGCTGCTGAAACCAGCTGTACTTTCTCTGTGGCAACGGGTCTTAGAGGAAAGTGCATCAGTGTTGACCTAACCATGATCGCTGCTCCTCCTGTGGCGTTGCCCACACTCGGGTCATTGGCAAGATAGGACTCGAAACCATACATCTTTGGTGCACAATCACCTCGGCAATGGGTCTCGCTAAGCAGAACAACATCCACCTCATGTCGCCGCACGAAATACTCAAGCTCCGATATCTTAGTGAATACGCCATCGGCGTTCCACATTAGGATACGTAGTGGCATTACTTTGGTGCCTGCTGCGCTTGGAGCGCAGTGAGCAAATTGAGAATTTGCCCCTGCTGCTGTGTCTGTTGCTGCTGCTGCTGCAGAATCATCATCATGTCCATCTGTTTTTCTTGGACCATGCGAAGAGAATTGATGTTTTCGTTTAGCGACCGCAGTATGGCTTCAATCTCAGCTGATGCAGCTGCTGTTGTTGTGGTTGTTTTTGCTGTTGTGGCTGTTGCTGTTGCAGCTGTTGGTGTTGCTGCTTCGGCTGCTCGACCCCCCAAGACCCCATAAGACATGCCATGTCCAGGAGCGGCTGTCTGCCGGCCTATTGTGGGTGTGCGTGCCTCAGTTCGTGTGGTCGATGTATTTCTAGCTGCCACACCACGCCTGGGTCGAGAGCGTTCCAAGAACGCTTGGTACTTGTTGCATCCGGAATAGTTTCTTTTGACTGGTAGCAGTGAACTTCATAGTTTTCGGCCTCCAGCCAGCTTACAAGGCTGCGAAAAGTGTCAGCATTGGCTGCATAGGGTCGCATGACTCTGCCTAGTGAGGCCCTAGCCACGACCTTGGTAACATCAGTTACATTGCTGATGTACTGCAATAGCAAATTTATATCCTCTACGCCTTCCATAACTATTTGCGGTGGCTTAGGCGGCACTTTGGCGCTGATTGAAGGCTCTTTTGCGGCACGCGCGTGTGACATAGCAGTTTGATGCTTGGGAGCTTTGAAGGTTCATATCCTCGCTGTATAGGGTCTCAGCCAGCAGACTGAACCGGTTAGCATTACCACTATAGCTAGTTTTCCTCGCACTAACCTCGCCAACATTGAATTTTTTTTCTTAGTAATTTAGGTGACTCAATAGCCGTCTTCCTCATGATTTTTGAAAGCGCTGAGTGTTTACACCACATGACACTAAATTGGCGACTTGGTTGCAGACGCTGGTCGCAGTTATAATTTGAATATAGCTTACAGCAGTTCTAGTGGGCAGTGTCGCTGCTTTTGCGGATATTTCATTGGCGCTTACCGCATTATGCACTTTTCCTTGGGAGTTGCATTGGAGCTTCTCATTTATTTTGCTATTCAGCGTATTACTCATTTCTTCAGTTAGTTGCGAAGTTTTTTTTGCATATTTGCAATTAATCGACTAACCAAAAACACAGCCCGCAGGCCTTAAGCTTGCCCGTTGGGCAAGCGCACTAATCACAAGAACAACTCAGCAACAACACCGCCGATAGAC
The DNA here is from genome assembly GCA_035044805.1 of Leucophenga maculata. Lineage (NCBI taxonomy): Eukaryota > Metazoa > Arthropoda > Insecta > Diptera > Drosophilidae > Leucophenga > Leucophenga maculata. The sequence continues at coordinate 1,691 of JAWNNP010001544.1, read as the reverse complement.
GGTGCAAAAACAATTTACAGACACTAGCGGACCAGTGTCTAAAAATTTAACGCACCCAAAATTAACTGTTTGTTATTTATTATTATTTATTTGTTATGTGCGACACGTCCGATCACTTTGAACTCTAGTCCGAAACTTTAATATAATTGAGAAAGCCAAATCGAAGAAATCTGGCGGTTATGATATGCTAACTGGAAAATTGCTTAAATAACTTCCAAAGAGTGCTATACAACATTTCTGTTTAGTGCTATAGACATGGCCAAAGACATGGAAGGTATCAGAAATCGTAGCTATACCTAAGCCTGGCAAAAACACTTCAGCTTCCTATCGACCGATAAGTCTTTTGACGATTTTATCAAAGGTGTTTGAAAGAATATTTCATAGCAGACTGCAACCAAAACTCGACAATAGTCACGTTTTACCTGACCATCAATTTGGATTCTGAAAACACCATTCAACAATTGAACAAATACATAGATTAGTTAACAAAATTTCTTCAGTTCTTGATGATAAGAACTTTTGTATTGCAATTTTTTTTGATGTCGAAAAAGGATTTCACAAGGCATAAGGGATTGTTATTCAAACTAAAAACTCTTTTTCCGCAAGACTTTTACCTTCTGCTTAAAATTTACATATCAGATAGTTACTTTTATGTAAAAGTCAAAGATACTTTCTCTTCAATCAGAAAGATAAACTCAGAGTGTATTAGAACCCGTTTTGTATGTTCTTTTGATTTAAGATATACCACAACCGGACGAGCTCTCTTCCATAATTGCTACTTTCGCAGACGACACAGTCTTGATCTCTGCTCATAATGATTTATCTTTAGAAATCTTCAAGGTTTACTAGATACTGCAATTGCCACCAAAGTAATATTTACAACTTAACGTGTTTTCTTACCCATTCCCCTAAAAATAAACAATGATGACATACCCATTGAACAATTTTTTTTCTACACTATCTTATTTATTGAATCTCCTTTTCTTAGGACTAACAATAATTAACAATAAATTCTTAAATCTAAACTTAATACGTATGCGTTGTGTTATTTTGATGAGTGAGAGCTCTTGCGAGCGGGTTCGGGTGATAATCGAGTTTTTGAGAAAAGTTTCGCTTGGTTCGAGCTATTTCAGACTGCACAGTTGAGATATTCAGATCTCTGTGAATACAATCGTTTCAAATGTACCATGGTGCACCAGTTATTGTTCTAAGAATTTTAGATTAAGCTCTTTGAATTATTTCCACATTGCTGGCGCTTGCATTGCCCCATAGCTGGGATCCATATGTCCAAATAGGCTTTATTACTGCGTTATAAAGCAACACCTTGTAATCCAGATTTAAGGGTGATCGTCAATTAAAAAGCCAGTGTAGGGAGTTAGCCTTCAGCTTAATTTGTGTTTTCTTCGCTTCAATGTGTTTACGGTATGTGAGTCGTCTTTCGAGATGGATGCCGAGATGCATGACCTCATTGGCCTGTGGAATCGTAATATTGCTCAGAGTGGGTAGGGATGATATTTTGAGAGTACGGGCTTATTTTCGTGAGAAAAATCTTTTCTAAGAGCTTGGACAGACATGATAGAAGACTTATGGGTCTATATGATGCCGCCTGAGTTTTATCCTTACCGGGCTTCGGGATCATGACAATGATTGATTTTTTCCACTGGGTGGGGAAATAACCACTTTTTAGAATG
>JAWNNP010001541.1:0-17871 GCA_035044805.1 Leucophenga maculata | reverse complement strand
CACCTCATTGATTGGTGGACTCCGACATAGAGGACGACCGGGCACTCGATGGAATGACCAGGTATGGAGAGATCTCTCCGTACTTGGCATTCAGAACGACTGGCGCCAGCGCGCACAGGATTATGGAGGCTGGCGCGCTTTCCTGGACGCGGCCATGACCGGTAGACGGTTGACGGCCATTTAAGTAAGTAAGTAAGTACATAACTATTTGTCAGACCAAACTTAAACTTATCCTGCTCAATGTTTTGCCAAGAATCTTTAAGCCGTACAAAATGGGGAACATTTGTGCCTGATGTAGCTCTAGCAACCGAATCGAATGCAGCACGCAATATTTCGCTGAAGTGATGTCTACACAGAAGATATAACAGGCTGCGCCCTTATTGCTGCTTTTGCAAAACTGCAGCCCCATTTAATCTTTCCGAATTGATTGCAGTTGTATCAACACAAGCTGCCACATTTTGAATGTCTCATTCAGTCCGCATGTTAAAAGGTGCGTTAGACATTTCTACTCCAGAAGAAGCAGGTATCTTTGGTACTCCCAGAAGTTGTTCGCCTTCAGTAATAACGAGCAGTAAACGTTCCACCCATTCATGCCCAGTCAATTCTGGGATAATTTTACCATCCCAATGCACCACTGCTGATACTTGAAATTAATATGGGTAAAGGAAAAACGCTATACATAAAAAAGGTATAATTAAAGTCATATAAAATTTTATTTAGGTGTAAGGTCTCAAATCATTGAAAAAAACCTATTTATGAGAAAAAATCGCCTTAAGTTGTCCTCAAGTTGCCACCTCTAAATCTAATCGGATCGGGCTGTAACTTCTGAAATCGTTATTTTGAACCAAATCGAACATTAAAAGCTTTGGCAGAAGCATTTACGTAAATAAGTCGAACCCTAATGTGGCAAACATGTGTTTGCGCAATGGTCTAATATAGATATGCCTACTATCCCACTAAATAAGACGTATACATATGGACAATGCTTAGTAGAAGAAAGCGGGGACGCCACGAAGCATCGCAGATAAAGGAGACCGAGAATATAAAATAATGTGTAATGTTTTCTATCTTATTTTTTTCCCGACTTAATCCTATACATTTATGTGTATGTTTGAAGAAATTATTTGCAGTTGTCATTAGTTCCAACTTCAATATGAGATAAATACTGCCTTAATTTTAGTTCCAGATTTTGTTATGACCATTCTTTCATCTGATGCAAAATGTTCGCTAAAATCTGCCACAAGATTCATAGGTATTCTATTTTCACCGCTACCAAGAGCATGATTATTAATTAAGCAACTCAAAAACATACAATTTGATAAAATTTTTTACTATATAAAAATTTAATTTTAAAATATAAAAGTTATTACGTAAATCACACATAAAACAATTTCAAGCTAAAAAATATCATATACATATACGAACCCCACACGTCTATACTGCAGTGATATAATTATACATAGATACAACATACACATTTGTTTTTGCAAAGCAGACGCTACGAAGCATCGCACAAAGATGAGACCGAGAACATAAAATAATGTGTTATGTATTCTATCTCATTCTCTTGTCTTTATCGTGACTCATTTCGTTTCATCGAGTTTCAAATCACAAAGATTTTAAGAAGTTCCTGTCTCTTTGGAAACAATCCATTATCATTTCAGTACACAAAAACGGCAACATGTCAGATATCTCGAATTGTAGGGGGGTCAACACTTCTCAAGAACATCAAAGCTGGCAGCGTATCTTTACATTTTTTATATAACTTGGTGTAAATGTAGTACTATTTTTTTAAAAAATCTTATAAATTTTGAGTTTTACTAGACATCAAAGTTTTAATTTTGTGGTTTATATGTGTTTTTAGTATATATTTTAAGACGAATATCTTGGAGACATTGCAACCGATTTAGTTCATATTATTTTTTATAATAGAAAAAATTTCAAAAGTTGACCCAAAAAAAAGTCTTTGACCAAAACCACTCCTTCAATTGTTTAATAACGATATTTGGATTTCTTATTTCTTCTCAAATTAAAAAAAAAAGGATACTGATGGCGTACAAACAATTTTTTACCGCGTCGCAAGCTTTTCAAACACATTACAAATTGCGCGTCGTGCCATCTCAATTTTATACGGCTAAACTGCACTACACGCATCTCACACGTAAGCGAACTGGTTTGAGATGCAAGTCGCACCATCTCGCGTTACTTTGTTAGTTAAATTGAGCTACGCGTGCCTCCATCATCTGCGTCCCAACACAAAAACGTTGCTTTCTCGTTTTTTTTTTTAAAGTATCCATCAATATCTTTTTTTTCTTTTTAAATTCGTGAATAAGGAAGAGTCGACAGCATCAGAAGGGAAATTATTAAAAGCGAAAGTACAATGACTGCTAATTATTTTCTTTAACTTGTGGAAATGGCAAAAATATTAACAGCATAAGTACGAGAATGATTGCTACAAACAATAAATCGTAAATATTAAAGGAATAATAGACGTATGGACGCATCTTAAGAGCTCATAATGCAGACAACTTAGAGCCAACATGAACGATGGCATGCTATGTTGAGTAACATTTTTGACATGTTTAGGGACATAACATTGCTGGCAGTTGGCATCAGGTTAAGCTTTATGATGACATCAGCGGGTTTTAACGAAAGGAAACAAAAATTCGTGGTAAGGCAATGTAAAACTATTGCAGGCGGTCTTAGCGAATTGGAGCCCACACGAAAAATCGGCGTCGGGGAATCAAAAATTGGTCCAACCATAGTTTAAAACTAATATTTACATGCGGGTGTAGCTATGTTTGGAACTAACATTGTAGGCATACTGGAGCGGAGGCAGCATTGAACGGAATTGCCAAAATTCGAAACGAATAGAGGAATAACTTGTGCATATGTATGTTGGTAAGTAACACAAAATAAATGACTTCGGGGACAATGACATCAGAAAGAATCAAAAGTACTTGAAATGCAAGTAAAAACGGCAGCTAGCAAGGGTATAACAAAGAGTGTGCACGACAGACTGGCTCCATAAACGGAACCACGGTATATAGTGTTGTTGCGTGGAAATCAGCAAACAACTTTATAAAAGGAGCAGCTCCGCCACCATACAGGCAGTTCTTTTTCTGTTGTTTGTTTTCAAGCGCAACGGATATGTCGCGGAGCAAATTGTGTTTTAAAAGTGGAACGGCGTTATAAACTGATCAAGGGCATGAGCGTTGGACTCTGGAAACGACTTGGCAAGGATTTAGAGATAAGAGTCCTGTAAAACAAGGATTTCGCATTGGGCATTTACATCGGTAAAGGGTTTAAGCCCGAAAACTAAAATATATGGATTTGCAAGTGAATTTGATAGATTTAACATTTTTAAAACCCAAGAATAACTAGTTTAAATCTAAAAATAAATTAATCTGGCTTGCAAAAAATTGCAAGAACTACTAATTTAAATTTAAGAATAAAAAATCTGCCTTGCAAAAACTGCGAGATACTAATTAAAGCACAAGGATACTAATTTAAATTACAAAAACAACTAATCAGGCTTGCTAAACAGTAAGGACGCTAATATCAATAACCAACTAACCAGACTCACACGCTGTGAGAGATTTTGGGAACTCAGAGGCTTACACCGGAACAAGATTGTTGGGTCTGTATGATAAGGAGGATAAGGGTTAAGTATTCAGATTTTACGATCTGAAAATACGGATTTGAATCAAGGTATTCAAATTAAAAGGTAAGGTTACACATATGGAGATAGAAGGATATAGTAAAAAGTATTTTAAATAAGGATTTCAAGTTAAAGGATAAGAACTATAAGGTTTAAGGCTTTCGGTATGTAATCAAGGATTTGAAATAAGGATTTAAAATTTAATGAAAAGAAGAATAATGTAAAGCCTTAGGTTTAGAAGGGTATGGATTGCTAATTGAAGTATACCGACCTCGTAGGCGGACCGTGAAGAACTGGAATTTTTCCTGGAACCAGCAGCAAAGAAGACCAAGAGAAAGAAATCGACAAAAGCGTCTTCGACAAAAATCAAAATTCGGCTTTTTGGAACCAGCAGGACGAAAACCAAAGAGAGCGGACGGACCTGAGTTTCCGCAAGCAGCCCAGAAGACCTAAACTTCGTGTGGCACCAGAAGTACAAGCCTATAGGAATATACACATAAGAATAAGTTTAAAGGATAGTTGAATAAAGAAAAGGATAACCGAAAGTAATAAGAAAATAAATTGATTCATTCCTCAGGGACTGCAATTTTTAAATTTATGTTTGCCGACCCTGGCGAAGCTGACCCGGGATAACCTGGAGTCCTCTACATTGTATGTCATTCATATACAAATGAAATATTTAAGGACAACTACCTTCTTTCGTAAATTGGCTAATAATTACCTACTTTTTGAATATTTACAGGGTTTAGTATCAACCATCTAGGCCTTCTGTTTGACACTAACTTGAGCTTTAATAATCATACTGTATTTATGGTAAATAAAGTGGAAGTTGTTCTTGGCTTTATAAAGCGTTGGTCTAATGAATTTTTTGATCCTTACATTACAAAACTTTTATACACTTCACTCGTTCATCCGATATTGGAATTTCCATCTAGTGTTTCGAACCCACAGTCAGTTCAAAAACAGTTCCGTCTGTTTGCACTCAGAAACCTAAATTTAATTGATCTTTTAAACCATTCTACATAACAATCGATGCTCTCTGTTGTTTTCCTTCAAAAAATCTCAAGTGGAGAAGTTGAATCCCATTATTTACTCCAATCTTTAATTCTACACCATCTCGCTTCACTCGTAACTATGTGCCTTTATGGTTCTATCTTCGTACAACAAATAATGCCTATCATGGCTCACTTCGGTCTCGTTGCTATCTCTAATAACTTCTCTGTTATTGTTGATACAAATATATTTCTAGAACACTGTTTAGGGACCATCATCATCCAATATAGATTAATTTAACCAATTAATAAATATTATAAAAACAGATTGTAAGTTTCTCTAAACAATGGAGTGTTTGTTTGTAGTATTAAAATAACTTTTTTTCACTAAATGCATGTAGATTTATACATGGTACCAAAATAAATTTTTTTTTAATTTTTGTCTGTCTGAATGTTTGTTTGTTTGTACCGACTAATCTCTGAAACGGCTGTACCGATTTTGACGAGACTTTCACTGGCAGATATCTGATGTAATAAGGAGTGATTTAGGCAACATTTATTTTGGAGGGGGCGGTGCCCCAATGCCATATAAACGATAAACATAAATTGATAAATCTTTGGATCTATGTGAGGTATGGGGATGATATTTGGTATAAGTGTTGATGGGATCGGAAGAAAATCACTTCATGAGTTTTAAAAATTGATAGAATCATTCGCATACTCTATCTTCTTATAAATAGGTAGTCTAGACTATCCACCTTTAATAAACTAAGCCTTGTGAAAACTATCTTTCTGCCAATCATGATGTACGGATATGCACAAACCCATATTCAAAAGTTGCAAATGTTCCAAAACGAACTACTGAAACTTGTTTCAACTTGCTTTTCTTTACAAGAACAACACACCTCCAGATAAAATCATGAGTTGCTACTTTCAATGAAAAATTAGGACATAAATAATATTAATTGTCGATATCTAAAGATATCGAAACTGTATTTTGAAATATAACCGAAACACTTAGAGCCTACCACGATACCTACATGTATCGATAAATCAAATATCGCTTTACTTTTGTACCTCGATACCTGCGAGTATCGCTTACACGTATTTGTACCGATTCAATTATGTACATTTTTAGTCCTATATATGGGCCGCCATATTTGAATCGCCCTCTTTTTTCTACATTATTGGCTGCACACAGGACGTGGTCCTAAATAAAAGGTTAAATACAAATTAACATAATCATTTTTTACTACACCTCCTCAGCGGCAACCCAGTCCACAAATCGATCGCACTTTTCAAAATTGCCGCCAAAGCGCAATTATAGAATTAAAATTGCCTGGAAAAATAGTCAGCTGATTTTGCGATGCGTACTGCGAGGAAGAAGCAAACAAGGTCAAGGTAAATAACACGCAAAGTTTAAAAAAAAAGATGAAAAGTTCGAAAACTTAAAATAAAAAACAAGTAAGGAAATTTCAGTCGGGCGTAACCGACTGTAAGAGGCCCTGTACCAGTTCAGGTCGCCTAACAAACACATTAAATGTTTCCCGAAACACATGACCACTTCTCACTGCGCGAATATGAATGAAAAGAAAAGGGGGGTCGTTCAAATTCAATTGCTTATAAAATCGTCATTTATTATCCGATTTTGATGAAAGTTTTGGATTTGGGCTTAGAAGGACGTTAACTTTATACTTGTGTCGAAGAAATTTTTAGCCTTGGGGGTGATTTTATGGGGAAGGGGGGAGGTTCAAAATTTTAAAATAAACTTAATAAAATTCCGGAGCAGTCCTAGTCGAATGCAAAAAACACGAAGTCTCTATCTATTACCGTTTCCGAGATCCTTTCGTTCATACGGACGGACAGACGGACTTGTCTATATCGACTCCTCTATCACTCCTGACCATAATGGGGATAACTTTGGGGGGTCTCCGACCATTATTTCTATCTGTTACATACATTTGCACAAAACCAATAGGCTCTTGTACCTTCGGTACAGGGCCTAAAAAAAAAAAAGTGAGTGAAAAAAAATAAAAAGGCAGTGCCTAGTTGTCCCGCATAATCGCAAAGAAAAAAAACGCTTAAAAGCAAAGCGAGAAAAAGGGAACAACAAAAAGAAAAATCCCGCTATAAAAGCCAAAGCGAAAAAAAATTGGAAGTGCTTAGGCGAAGCAGTTTGATTTAATTTTACAGTGGTATGTAAAGGCACAAAAAATAAATTAAAAATATTTTTTTTTTGGTCGTGGAAAAAAAAAAAAAAAATTGTAAGAAGCTGATTAAAGCAGCCAACATACAACTGGAAAAAAACAGCTTCTCTAACAAGGGTCTACATCGGTTGCTGCAACGGAAAAAAATTACGGTATTGTCCGTCAATAAGGTCAGTTACCTCTAGTATAACCTAACGGTGTACATTAAAACACGCACAATAATTCACACGTATACACTCAGACTCCCAATTTTAACAACATCCCGCGCAAATTCAATACGCTCTCCTATTTTGCGCTTTCTTTCGTTTATTTTTTCTCAGACCCCCTACAGTAATTATTTTAAGAACAAGTGTAGTGCATATCCGGTTCGTTCCTGGTGCCACGTTTGTGATAATTGACGTACGCAGCAGCTGATATTGGATATTGGTCTTATCAAGCTGCAATAATATGCACCTTATTATTGGAGTGAAATAATATTTCCATACAAACAAAAAAAAAATTTCTTTTTTTTAATTTCCAAAAATTTTTTTTTATTTTAAGCGACGAATATTTAAATAAATAAATATTTTGTAGCGCAAATTCTCAAGGTTTTATAAACAAAAAAAAAATATATATATATTTTTTGAAATAAACTATTGTTTAAAAAAAAAAAAAATATTTTTTAAGCAAAAAATATTTTATTAAATAAATATATAGTTTGAAACACTACTTGCTCAAAATTTTATAAAAAAAAATATTTTTTTGGAATAAACTTTCGTTTAGTTCTCTCGAGTAAAAAAAAAGAATATTTTTTGGAATAACCAAATGATTCGTTCTCTCGCGCAAAACAAAATTTTTTTTTTTTTTTATAATTTTTATAAAAAAAAATTTTGACAACAAATATTTAAATACATAAATATTTTGAAGCAAAAAAAATATGTATATTTTTTTTTGAATAATCTATTGCTTCGTTCTCTTGCATGAAATATTTTTGATCGTATTTCGGAATAACAAATACGAAAACGGAAAATCCCTCTCAAACAAAAAAAATATATAAAAAATTTTTCTTTTTTAAATTCCGCTAACCATAAATAAAGAAATAATCAAATATGAGCCTTCCAAAATTAAACTTTTTACTGGAAGAGCTGTCAGCCTTAGACTCACTCATGACTCCCATAGGGGATCAGACCGAGGCCAAGGTAGAGATGATGGATCTCACCGACCTTTGGGACAAAATAACGTCTGAGTATGAAGACGTTATGATTTCAAGCGACGCTGCAATCACAGCAGAAATAAAGGCTCAGATTCGTGCAAATTGTCGAGCAGCAAAGTCAACATTTTTCTTTCTCAAATCTCGTTGCGTTGATTTTCTCAATGCTGATACTCGAGCGGAACAAAGTGAGGCTAGTAGTACGAAATCTCACATCGAAGCTTCAATTTTCGACCATATAAAAGTGGGTGCATGTGATTGTGAACCTTTTCACGGCACTTACGAAACATGGCCTGCTTTCCGTGACTTGTTCACAGCCATATATGGTAACCACCCCAGGTTAACACCCACACAAAAACTGTAAAGCCGGTGACATAGTGAAACGATAAAATTAAATTCAGTCGCCTGGGAGGCACTCAAATTAAAATTTGAGAACAAACGAATTTCAATTGATGTCCAGTTAAAACCAATATTTTCTGTTCCCCAAGCGCAATTTGAAAGTGGATCTTCTCTGCAAAAAATCCAAGCCACGTTTACGGACGCGTTGGCAATGCTTGGGTCTCATGATGTTGACACGAGTAGTTGGGATCCCATTGTCGTGTACTTGTGCTCAACAAAAATACCCGAAGACATGCTCTCTTTATGGGAACAATCTCTCAGCGGTCAATCCGAGCTTCCCACCTGGACTCAAATGGACGATTTTCTCACGTCCAGATTTGAAGTAGTCGAAAAAATTTAACAGCATGAGACCAAAAACAAAACCCCAAATACAACCCCAAGCTCAAAAATATATTTTTTCACAAAAAACGCCAAGTACAAGGGCACACACTTTCTGCACTGAAGCTAATTCTCCTCGCTGTAGGCTGTGTAACTTAGGACATCCATTGAAAATCTGCCAAAAATTTAAAGCCTTGTCCGTAAAAGCGAGAAAGGATTTTGTTACAAAAGAAAATCTGTACTTCAACTGCCTAGCTTACTCACACCAAAGCAAAGACTGCAGGAGCTCCTTCACTTGTGCTCTATGTCACAAAAAACATCACACAATGCTTCATGAGCCCGAAATGAACGCACTAAAAAGCAAACCTTCTCCCTCAAAAAAGTAGCATATGGTCGAAAGTCATGCCTTTGATACGACCCCCCTCTCCGAAGAACGCTCTTCCTCATCTCGGGCTGACACAAGCCAGTCATATTTCGCTTCGAATAATCAAAAGGTTATTCTGCCCACAGCGCTGCTATCCATTGAACATGCCGGTGAACTTTTCACACTGAGAGCATTAGTGGAACAGGGCTCCCAGAGAACATTCACCTCCGAAAAAGTTCTCAATCGTCATAATCTCCCCTATGAGAAAGTTCTGACGAGTATCTCGGGTATGGGTGGCAATGTAGTACAAACCTCGTCTAAGACTTGCCACCTAAATCTATGCTCAAAGAATCGACGATTCTCGATTAAAGTCACAGCAATTGTACTGCCCAAGTTGACAAATTGGCTGCTGACTTTCCCGGTTGCTAAACCAAATTTCGCAGAAGTTAGAGATCTCACTCTAGCAGATCCTAACTTTTATGTATCGGCTCAGATTGACATGGTCATAGGAAGTGATATCCTCCCGCATATCATCCTGGATGGTGTCAAACCAAACATTTTTGGTTCCCTCTTAGCTCAAAACACCGTATTCGTTCAGTACCACTCTGGTGGAAAACGACTCAAACGAAAGCCTCAGCAAGCAACTCAAGTGCTTCTGGGAAGTAGAAGAAGTGCACACAAGCACCCCTAAGTCAGAAGAAGATGCTTTCTGCGAGGATCTCTTCGCTCAAACGACGACTCGAACTTCTGATGGTCGATACGTCGTCAAACTTCCTTTTAAAAAAGAATTTGGCTCCCAGTTAACGCTTAACTCATCGAGAAACATTGCGTCCCGGCAATACACTCGAATAGAAGCATCCCTAAAAAAGAAACCAGAGCTTCAGGAGCAATATCGGAACGTGCTCGCTGAGTATATTTCACTCAATCACATGAGTAAGGTCGAGCCGACCGAAATATACAAAGATGGTAAATTTTTATCGTTTTACCTCCCCCATCACCCAGTCGTAAGGCCAGACCGTCTCTCCACGAAGGTCAGGATCGCCTTCAATGCGTCCAAAAAAACTACAAGTGGACCGTCCCTCAATGACGTTCTGCATACAGGTCCCACTCTACAGTCCGACCTAATGAGCGTTATTCTCAATTGGCGATTTTATCGTTTCGCTTTCACAGGCGATATTGAAAAGATGTATCGTCAAATAGGTGTTCACCCAGATCACCAAAATTTTCAACGAATTTTATTCCGTCAACTCTCAACGGGTCAAATTGAAGATTTTGCCCTTAAGACGTTGACCTTCGGTGTAAATTGCGCCCCATATCTCGCAATTAGAACTATTCACCAACTGGCTCAAGACTCTATCGCGAAATTTCCCACACGAATGCTATGTGGATGACATTTTATCTGGTGAACATGAACTAGAAGAAGCACAAGTAGCACAATCGCAATTAAAAGCGGCCTTAGTGTCTGCTGGTTTCCCTTTAAAAAAAAATGGCAGCAAATCATCATACTCTGCTGCAACATCTCCCCAAAGTTGTTCTCTTAGACTCTGAGTTCCTTCATATAGAAGATAAAAGCTCGACAAAAACTCTCGGCATTCGATGGAACGCAGTTACTGATACATTCTCGTATCAAGTCAAGACCCCCTCGACAAGCCTTTCCGCAACCAAGCGACAAATTTTATCGGCAGTAGCATCACTCTACGATCCTGCCGGGTGGCTCGCTCCCATCGTGATTCTCGCCAAAACTCTGATTCAGCAATTATGGCTTGAAGGGACCTATTGGGACGAATGGGTAAAACCCCTTTCTCTAATAAGATGGAACGCTTTTCTCGAGCACATTAAATCCATTGAAAATAAACGCATCCCGCGATGGGTAGGGTTTTCCCCAAAGAACACCACCCAAATTAATGGATTTTGCGACGCCTCTGAAAAGGCATACTGCGCAGCCATTTATATTAGAGTTGCTTACCCAAACAATAATACTTCAACCAATTTACTAGTCGCGAAAACTAAAGTTGCTCCTCTGCAAACTATTAGTATCCCAAGACTAGTACTGTGTGCGGCAGTACTGTTGTCCAAACTTATAGCACATGTTCTAGACCATATGAAACCGTTTTCTCACACGGTATTCTTGTGATCCGACCCGTCAATTGTGCTCGCATGGTTAAAAAAGTCTCCCTACTCGTGGAAGACATTTGTGGCCAATAGGCTTACTCAAATTACCAACCACGTATGCAATACTACATGGAGGCACGTACGAACCGCCGAGAATCCAGCGGATCTTGGAACTCGCGGATGTACCCCCCAGGAACTCAATGACAATACGCTATGGTGGAATGGTCCAAGCTGGCTGTCATTACCATCAGCTGACTGGCCTAAAGACCAACTCTTAGAAGTCACAGTACCCGAAGCGCGTAAAGTAGAAGCCCTACTTGTATTCTCCCCTGAAGACGATCTACTTAACCGCTTCTCGTGCCTCTCTAAAGCTCTTCGTGCCGTCGCTTATGTTTTTTCGGTTCGCAGCGAACGCATTGCCATCCCGTGGGTCTCCCATTTCAAACCCGGGAGGATTAGCTCACGAAGAAATTCGTAAAGCAAAGCAGAGAATAATTCAAGTTTCTCAAAAAATGCACCATGAATCTGAAGCGCTCAAGAAGTCGCAACAGATATCAAAGAAAAGCAGCATATTATCGCTAAACCCGTTTCTTGACAAGGAGGGAATAATACGCTGCAATGGGCGTTTAGCTAATTCAAACCTGGATTACAGCTCAAGATACCCCATTATTATTCACCCGAACAGTCGTTTTTGCACGCTTTTGCTTGAATTTTTACACAGAATTCTTCTTCATGCAGAACATCAACTTATGTTGAGGATGGCCCGTCAAGAATTTTATATACCCAAATTGAAAAACAAAATTAAGTATTGCATTTCCCAATGCAAGACATGCACAATTCATAAACATCGTATACGCACTCAAATTATGGCTGCTCTCCCTCCGGAGTGAGTCACATTTTCTCCACCCTTCACCGCAACGGGTATTGATTTTGCGGGGCCTTTCGAGATAAAATCATCTCTCCTTAGAAAGAGCTCAACCACAAAATGCTATGTGTGCGTATACGTATGCTTTTCGACAAAGGCGATTCATTTGGAACTAGTTAGCAGTCTCTCGTCAAACGCATTTCAAGCTGCCTTTGCCCGCTTTGTTGGTCGCCGAGGACTCCCACAAAAGATTGTGTCTGACAATGGTCGTAATTTTGTAGGTGCCAGCAAAACACTGCTTAACGAATATAAGCAGTTTTTACAGACCACCTCTGAGGATGTATCTCGCAAATACAGTACTCATGGTCTCGAATGGTCGTTTATTCCCCCTTCAGCTCCACACATGCGAGGACTATAGGAAGCAGCTGTGAAAAGTTTCAAGACCCACTTCAAAAAAGTAGCAGGCTGTCATAAATTCTCAGTTGAAGAATTTAATCCACTCTTAGCGCGGATAGAGTCAGTACTCAACTCTCGACCTCTATCCCCTATGAGTGAAAACCCATCAGATTTACTTCCCCTTACTCCAAGTCATTTTCTGAGAGGCCTTCCCATGGTCATGATTCCAGAAATCGACAAGGAAGACATCTCGCTCATCAACCGATGGGAAAAAGTAAAGGCTCTGCACCATCAATTTGCGCGTCGATGGAAGCACGAGTACTTACATGAACTCCATAAACGGCATAAATGGAAATACCCTCAGCGGAACTTAGACAAGGATGATTTGGTTGTCGTCAAGGATGAACAACTACCTCCAACGGAGTGGCGGATAGGACGAGTTATCAAAACTATATCCGGAACAGAAAGAAAAATCCGTGTCGCGGAGCTAATTACACAAAATGGTGTCATCACTCGACCCATTGTAAAGCTTTGTGTGCTACCCATACTCTAACGACTCGCATTTATAATAAAACTCTTAACACCCAAGTCATATCACTCCTGTGTTCACTCACTTATACATTTCTCACTTTCATTACAATTACTCATAACCTTGAACCAAGTGGAGATCTCAATACTAATGCCAACCGTTCTGCGGTTGTTATTGTCTTCTTGTTCTCTCCACACAGCTCTTGGAAGGAGTGCAGGCTATGCCGAGATCGACATTCTCTAAGGTTCTGCAAACAGTTTCTGGAAATGAGAAGTCTTCAGCGACGGTTCGACGCCTGGGATATTGTCAAATTTGTTTGGCAACCTCAAACTTTTTTGGCAGCCTCACACTCGTTCGGACAATGCAACTCGAGGGCGGTATGTCGAATCTTTGGCGATATTCATCATACCCTATTGCATGCGGACCAACAAGGTCCTAAACGTTCGGTGCAATCGCGGCTAGGAACAGCCGGTGTATCGACCCAGGGCCACGGCGCCTCAAATAAACAGCAAAAACTGAGGAAACCACGCGTGACGACAGATAGCGAACCCGAAGCTGCTCCCGCCAAACGCAACATCCGAGAATCGAGGCCACGGACTAGAAAGCATCGTGTATCAAAAAAACGAAGCGTGACTCCTGAAGCAACTGAGCAACTGACGATAGCAATTCGAGCTTTGAGTTCGCTACGCTCCCGGCTTAATATTGCACAAGTGCAACGCCGGCACGATGTCGATATCTAAAGATATCGAAACTGTATTTTGAAATATAACCGAAACACTTAGAGCCTACCACGATACCTACGTGTATCGATAAATCAAATATCGCTTTACTTTTGTACCTCGATACCTGCGCGTATCGCTTACACGTATTTGTACCGATTCAATTATGTACATTTTTAGTCCTATATATATGGGCCGCCATATTTGAATCGCCCTCTTTTTTCTACATTATTGGCTGCACACAGGACGTGGTCCATAATAAAATAATAATAAAAGGTTAAATACAAATTAACATAATCATTTTATACTACACCTCCTCAGCGGCAACCCAGGTTTTAACATTAATATTTTAAATGTGTTTACCTCTTACCAGTGGATACTTCAGGGAATTTTATATTAAATGGTACACAATTTATTTTTTTTATTCAGCCTAAACTTTTCTCAGCCTCTCGACAAGTATTTTGTGGCATATAGTAAAGATTATCTTTGTAGTTATAAGTTAGTTATACGTCTCAAGGTTTCTCCGTCCAAGTTATCCGTACTAATAATAATTTTGTTAATTTTGATGCCAAATATTCGTTAAAATCTGCCCCAAGAATCATAGGGATTTTATCTTCACCGCTACCAATAGCATGGTTATATTAAATAACCAAATGAAAAACATTAAATATGATACAATTTAATACTACATTAAAATTAAATGTTAAAATATAAAAGTCGTTACGTAAATCACAAATGAAACAATTTAAAGCAAAAAAAAAAATTTTAAATCATGCGTGCGGACAATCAACTTACGACTGAAGACTGCTGATTTAAACACAGAGAGCGTAAAGTTACCGGTATAATTATATTAAGCATATTAGAAGTGAGACTGGGAGATGAAAGCTCATATTGTGACGAAAGTTGTTCACTTTTGAACAGCCGTAAGGAGGTGAGCTTACTTTGAGATGGCGAAAAACCCACCATAATTGGGGGTTGCTGCGCTAGGCTTGGGACCTGCAACCGTAAAAAAATTAAACTCCAATGAATATAACAAGGAAGCATCGATGACGACCCCGCAAACACTATATAAGGAACACGATTTAAGGATATGCATCTGGCATGGCCTCTAAAGATGCAAGCTGACATCAGAGCAATCCAGGAAATGCGATGGACATGACAGGGGTGCTCAAAAAGGCATCCTGCAACATCTACTAAAAGATGCCATAAGAGAAACCACGAATTTGAATGCGGTTTCATGGTGAGTAGGAAACAATGTAGCCTCGTCTCCAGGTTCATGCCGGTTGACGAGCGCCTAGCCGAGATACGCATGAAGGCTGCATATTTTAATATAAACCTGATTTGAGCGCACACCCCGACGGAAAATAAAGACGACGGTGCTAAATATGAGCGCTTGGAACGTCTTGTGACGAGGTCCACAGGCCCTTGCACAACGTAATAATTAGAAGTGTGACGACTGTCAAAACGTTCAGAAAAAGAAATAAACAATCAATATGATACAATACACAAGAAGACAAAACGGAACATAAAACAAACATACCTAACCCAAATATAACAATACACTACACTGGAACGTAATATAATACAAACATACATAACACCAATACATTCCACAAGAACACAGTGCAAAGCGAATCCACAACAAAAAAACCAACAGACGCTTCCAATGCTCTCGAAAACAACGGCACCCGCAACAACAAATGTACACAACAAAAGCTTTCATTGCGACATAAATACAAAGGTTCTAACGAAAAACCGGTTTGGCCGAAGCGCTACTGCGACGAGAAAATAAGCATGCGCGAACGCATAAAAGCAATACGCTCTTCGGCCGACGCAATCGACAACGCCTACGCTACGCAGGCGTAGTGAGGTACGCATATTTCCCATGCTCACACACCCACGCATCTGCCGAGAGCGCAGCATCGATCGGCGTCGTTGTTTCCCAAATGGTTGACAACAAAAATGCAAGCACTGGAACATAGTGTAATAATACATAGTGACTTCAGCCATGCGCTCTCAAAAAATAGCTACAGCTCAGAAAGAACTCAGTATGCAAGTGAACGTGTCTCTCTTCTGCTCTCAGCTACACTCATTGTGAGAGTTGCGCTACCTTCTATAATTGTACCATGCACTGGAACAAATGCACATGTTGGCTATAGCAACAAGGTGCTGAGCGCATTGAACCGGTGAAATTGAAAGTAGCCCATCGAAATCGAAACGGTCAGTGAGAAGGTTCAACTCGAGGGCAGCGAAAATGCTTCTGCCCTTTTGAGTCGCGCTGTGAAGACAGATTGACGTGTCCGCGGAAAATTAACGTTGGCCACAGATGGAACAATAACTAACAGGGGAAACAATAACAACGAGAGCGGCCGGGGCAGCAGCAGCAAACAGCAGAGAAAAAGTCAAGCCGACAAAGAAAGCGCGTGGTAACTATAGTGTGGTTTTGTGTAGAAAAAGTGTCAGTCAAGCGTTTAGTAGTATTTGCGTCAGAACTCTTTTAGTCAACGTATCGCTTTAGTCGGTATAGGAAAAATAGAAAATACGAAAGAAACTAAATCCGAACTAACAACTTTCCTCAGAAGCTGCGCCTAGTATTGTTAAATAGGTTAAGAGTTAACAATATGTTTTTAAAATAAAATATCGAATGAATAAAAAACAAAAATAAACAAGACGGTGTCATAATTCCTGGAAATATCCAACCGCCAGAGGTCACTGAAATTATAAAAAATTTCTGTAACGAACACCTGGGCAATCAGGACAGACTGCAGAAGACTTTTCAAACACACTCTCCCTACTGCTCCGGGAAACCTCTCCGTCTTCTCAAGATATATGTGAGCAGTGACAGAGCATAGATAGAGCTACCAGGAAGGCCATTGGTTATACAAAACCTCTGACAAGTTCTTGGTACGACGAGGAGTGTCGTAATGCTACGCTTCCTATCCTATCATAATCACTTCCTTTTGGAAGATCGAAAGAGACTTCACAATTCACACAGTCGCCAATATTGACACCAATATTGTGTTGTCCACATTTCTCAAGAATTTCTAGTTTCTGACTTATATGTGACATTTGATTGAAGTCACAGATGGCGCTAGTGTTGCCAATCGCCGAGCGCTCCTGCTAGCTAGTTTTCGTTAGTTTTAAGTAGAGTCAGTTGAAAAACTAAATTCTTCGCGTACGCTACTACCTACTCAGCTTTTCGCTTATTTTTTTTTGTATTCGCTAAATTGTTTTCTATACCCGTATACACTGAGATATTGTGTTAAATAAAAGCGAGCGCGCAATTATTGTATCATTTTAAAATTAAAAACGCGAGTTTTATTTATTATTTTCGTGCGAGTGTTTTTTAGACACTGATGACCCTCCCCACCTGTCTACGCCAGCTACAGCTATTTTTTGATTTGCATGTTCCAGGTGCCTAGAAGCGGCAAAGCGAAAATTTTTGGTCCTTCGAACCCGGATAACGCAGGCAGAGCGTTTTAAAAAAAAAATAAAAAGATAAATAATTGTACTATTTTTTTTTGTTTAGTACACAACTCATGTGCGTATATCATTTATTTTTGCTTTTTCCATCCCCCTTGCGTACGTTTAAAATTGTTGTTGGGTTGTCACAATACCGCAAGTCCGCAGTCGGCTTTTGAGTGTTTTGTGCTTTTTTATTTATTTTGCCGTTTTTTCTGGCTCGCGTTTAAAAACACAAAGTCACTCAGTTTTGAGTATTTTTTTTATACTTTGGTATTTTTTTGAGCCGTCTTTTCAATTTTA
Organism: Leucophenga maculata; assembly: GCA_035044805.1. Lineage (NCBI taxonomy): Eukaryota > Metazoa > Arthropoda > Insecta > Diptera > Drosophilidae > Leucophenga > Leucophenga maculata. The sequence continues at coordinate 355 of JAWNNP010001541.1, read as the reverse complement.
TTTTCAATTTGGTTTTCACACTCAGTTTTGAATATTTTTTATACTTCATACTTTGGTATTTTTTGAGCCGTCAATCATCATCGGTCTTTGAGTATTTATCGCTTGAAGTCGAAGTGGCTCCGATAAGCAAAACAAACAAACAAAACAAACAAACAGAAAAAAGAGAAGAAGAAGCAGCTGCACGAGCGCATGCTGCAGTGATAAAATTAAAATAAATATTTTCTAATTAATAAAATAAATAAATTAAATACAAATACTCTACTGCGTGTATTTGATTGTTTTTGCATCGGTGCATTATTTATTTGTGTTCTTTTTGTTGTGGCCCCGCATCAATCGTTTTATTGTTGGTTTACAT